>JTDE01001086.1:95235-110351 GCA_014338405.1 Paragonimus skrjabini miyazakii
CGACCACCTCGCCAAGGTAGCAGTATAGGTCGGGATGTGTTTGGTTTCTCGTGACATCTTGAACCGACTGGTCGAATGACCTTGTTCTGACTACGTGATTGACGTTTAGACCTAAAATATTTGGTGCTATCGATGAGACCTCATGACTTGTTTGTTGGGCTTCAATCGATTAATCGTATTAATTCTATGGGGGATTTGATTTTCCCTAAAATCTCCAGTATGCTTATTGATGGCTATTTGGTGTGTTTGTTTTCTAGGCACCTGTACTGATGAGTGATACAGTGAATCACGGTCAAGTGTGGAATGCATCCTTAATTTTAGACCAGTACTAACTGAAAGACGAGCACAAAAATCGCTCAGAGCAATACGTTATAATCACCCAAAAGAGTTATTATGGTCAAGATTCCAGATGCTATCATTTGTCAATATTCAGTAACCCTTTCCATTCTGTTTTCAATTTAGTACATGCTCTTAGGTTTTTATCGTTTTAGCCTTCTTCTCTGTTATCATGTAGCATCTGTCTGATCATGTACTTGCATTGTCTGTGAATGGAGTCGATTTTACACGTATAGCACCTAACTATGAATTCCGTAGCTCTCTCTCTCTCTGTATGTGTCTATATGTGGTTGCTGCCTGGTGTGTATCCAAAACTATCTTAGTGTCATTAATGTTTTCATTTTTTCTGATGACGTAAGTGATTGACACTCATGCTTTCACTTCTCAGCTAACATTATCAAACCACTAAGTGAACAAGTCAGCCATTACGACAAATGACAGGGTGATATGAACATTTTTCGTAAATTTGAGCTTAGTCTCTAGATACACTCGTCAAATTCCCTGGATCACACAACCCTGTGTATGACTGTCAATCATTTATTACAGATACTAACTTTGTGTGCACACTCAAGTGACTATTTGAAATCGGTGAGATCATTAGTAGGCTGCTCACCACGGAACGTGACTACCACTTGGCATCGACACTGTTCATTCTGTTTTTCCTGGCACCCATTTCGATTATTATTTTGCACTTGCAATTGTGCACTTATGGGCATCCGTCTTTCAGTTCTCGATCAAGTTCATTTGCGCTCTTGCTCAAAGGTTTCGATTTGAGTCCAACCGCAACCGATCACATGAGGCACATGTTGATTACTATAAGCGGCCTAAATCAGTGTTTGACTGGTCGGTTCTGGTTGCACATCAAGTGAATTGACAAGTTATCGTCATGATTGATGCAGATAAACCAATACACTGGATTATACAAGGATTGAATTATTCACGACCCACACTAGGGCTGTGAAATGAAATGTGGAAGAGGAAGCAGGTGAATAAAATTCGCCATCGCATAAAATGATCGATAATCACGGTTGAGTTGCTTGTTACGTTCTTCATTTTGAATGTTGTAATTAGAATGGATCCCAGTATGACACAAGGCATATTATAACGTTCTTTTCTGGGATCGAAAGAGTAGTTTCGTGGATATGAATGTGAATTAGGCGTTATTGACTATGAATGATGTAGATCCCAGCTTCTCCAAGTAGACGAATCAACCCCTGGAGTAGATACAAGTGCATAAGTGGCGATATGGGGTTCTGAACAGGATAGGTACGACAGAGAATCGCTTCAAATGTATGAATGTGGGGATCCAGATGTGATTCTGACTGACCTTGAACGTGTTGTTGATAACCTGTTGTCTTTGTAGCAAACCCATTCACCTCATTAACTTTCGAACTTGTGTGTAGTTTCATATTGATTATATCAAATGACCTGGTGTCATCACTTCAGAGTCTAGCTCTCATGTAATACATCTTGTGTAAGGTTTCGATGATGTTGCATTTTGGAAAATATGGAATGATGGGCTGAGATGTTTGAGAACCACCGGCATAGATTGTTCAGCAGAGACTAATTCACTTCATCGACACATTTAATCCAGAAAGCTACAAAATTATTCCGGCAAATCATTTTTAAAGTAATGTAATTATTTTCCCTTTGATATAATTGTTATGAAGATATTGTGTTGACTATCAACTTCATATATGGTTTGTAAAAGTGTTAACAGTTTGGCATTGTTGTGTATCCATCCGTATGCTTGATGCATAACGTTAAAGTCAACAAAAAAAACTTGTAAATATGCCTATAATGTGTTTCTTCTTATCAAATCGATAACAGTCATGTTAGGCTGCAAACGAACAACTCTCATTGAAACATAGTAGAATGAATTCTGTCTGAATAATTTTACAAACTACTTCTAGGCAATCCTTAGTTCGGTTTATTGATAAAATCCCACTTCTGAACAGAACCTTCGCCAGGTTAGGTGAACCAATCTCAATTTTGGATTATGTTAAAGTGGACTAGAATTGAGCGAATGAACAAATCCGGAAGTAATGGGCCATTGATCAAGTATATATGAATAGGGATCGATACTAGACTGGAATTGTCAATTACGATATGAAGCTTACAAGCTGTTCTAAAATTATGAATTCAGTTCGTCTAAAATATATTTCAGCTAATTCCATTTGTTTGATTAGCTTTCGTGGGAAATGAATCGTACGCATTACTAGAAAAATAGCCGCTATAAAAGCGGGTCTAAACGAGGCTTTTATGGTGCTGTCAAACTGGTCCCACGTTAACCAAAAGTGTGGAGAGGTTAAATGTCTTCAGTAATATATGCATGCATCCCTTAGTCAACATATCAGCTACCGGTGATCTGAAGCTGAACTTGTTGTAATCTTGTGATGGATGACCAAATCGAAGACTCGATTGTTCCAACACGGCAGTGAAATATGACCAAAGGTCACAATGAGTGGATTGCGAACACTGGCAACCGGATGAACCATCGCTCAACGAAATCGGACCAACGGACGAAAAATGGCAAACGAAAAATCCACGTCAGAAGCTATCAGTTACACATACAAATCAGGCAGAAGTGCGCACGACGTGTGAGTGAAAACTGCCGTTGCGTTGTGGACTGGAATTGCGGCTCATAAACGCGAGCGCGTGTTTAGCGTGGGAACGTGTTGAGTTAGACACTAAAGATCGTGCTTTATTGAGCGGCTTTTTTGCTACAATATGACCTGAATCCATGTGAATCGCAGTCTGTATTTGTTCAGTCCTCGCCGCGTTGCGAGAAGATCGATTTGAAAATAGAGATACGGTTAGCACTCTATCGGATTCCGTTTAGCATCCAAGGTAGACAAAAGATTACAGACCATGTCACGCGATGTCTGAAGAGACCAAAAGACATGGTTGAAACGAAATAAAAGGGACTACGGACATTTTTATTGAGGCTGAATAAACAATGGATAGTATGACTGGCTTCCAGTCCAGCAAGCCATGATTTGTAGCTCAATGTGACACTGAAATTCAGTATATTCACAGAAATCTTACAACAGTTGATAAACATCGCTGAGGAATAATGAAATAGAGGAAACCACTTGGTTTAATCCATAGTAGATACAGGATTTTCTATTACGGGTTGAAAATACAGTTTCCTGGACTCATCATTTGTATTTTGATTACTGTTGAGTAGTAGGGGATTCTGGTTTTCATATAGATTGAATATCACTCACAATTGATCGCAGCTGTCCCATTCCCATAGACTTTTCAGTCGGTACCTTTCGAAAAGAAGCACTAGATTCGCTTTTCGCTCTCATTAGAGCTCGTCAGTGGTACATATCCTTGTCACTGCCTGGACTAGAACTCCGACCTTTGAACAACTCCAGACCAAATCTCATCACTAATCTAAAATATCACCTAGCAGATTTGATGAGATCGGTGATTTCGACCCGTCTAGGAAGTCCTAATCGCGGGGTTATCGATTGGAGTTAACAGACAGTAATTGCGTCTCCTATCGAGACGATCGGGCAACTTGAACATTACTCACAAGCGGAAGTGGTTGAGTGTTCACATATGATAATTCGGTCGTGCCTAATGTGAGTTCAGTTGTGCAGTGGTCAACACGGTTGCTTCATGAAAGCGTGTTCGGAGTTCTAACCTCAGTCATGGCAAAGATATGCACTTCTGACGAGCTCTAACGAAAACGAAACTCGCCTCTAGTGCTTCTTTTCGAAAGTGGCTGACTAGAAATGCTGTGAGAATGCGACAAGTGCGATCAATTGTGAGTGATGTTCAATCTACATTCGTATTGTGTTCACTCAACGGATAAGAGAAGGCGTAGTCTGTGATAGTATGATGCATGGAGGTGCAATTGTTATGATGAAAAGGAAGTGTATTTCATCTGACACACCAGCGATAAACACTCACTGATTGTATAGGGTCTTTTCATCTCCGGAAATGTATGAACCAACATTACTAGATGGTTATCAAGGTGCTGACCTTTATGGTTAAGTTCTGAAACACCTTTGTTGCTGTTTGCTTCCTCAAATTTAGAACAAGACAATGTCGCAGTTCGTACGTCGATAGGAGGAGGATGTGGTCATTTCTCCAAAGATTTTGAGCTACCTGGCTGGCTGGCTTACAATCCTGGTCTCGAATCCACATGAAGCTTGTGCATCTTATTAGCTCATCAGTGGAACAAAACGGATGGTCGAATTGATGGTTACCTTGAAGTGAATATAGAGGAGGAGTTCAAATTCCAAAACACCGTAGTGTCCGTCAAAAAAGTACGAAAGCAAAATAACAAAAGCATTTTCTTTCATGAAATTTCGGCTCATAGATTGACCATATAATTCCGTTTATATCGAACAGTGTTGTCAGGATGAACGAAATAACACAAGTAACAAGTTCAAATGAGGTCAACCACGTCATAGGTAGGCTTGACACAGTTACGTCACACTCATGACACAAGTGGAATCGTGTCAGTTTAATCGATCATCGTGTGGTTGATATGCCATGGTAATCACAAGGCCTGAACAATCCACTTCTGTATGCACAAGAGTGGGTTATTCAAATTCCGATCACCTCAGCTGTGTTCAAGATTCGGCATCTTATGGATTACGATTGATTACCCTTGACTTGGTAAATCGGACAAAAAAAGGAGGCCGGGTTGACGGTATGGCACAAAATGTGTAACAGTTGCACTAGTGATAGTTTTAGACTTTGCTATTGATACAGGCTTGATGATGCTCACGGATACGTTCAGATAATCGCCTGATCGTGCGAACTAGTTCCATATTAGCAAGTAAGTAATTATACACTAAAAGAATCCACAGAAATTGGGCACTTTATCTTTCAACGGCAGACAGCAACAGCATAGCATGTTCTATCGACAACAATTTCTAATCTCCTAGTGATTGTGTTAGCAAATATGTCACCTTGGAATAGTAACGAAATATACACTGGTTTCTTTTGCCCCTAGGGATACATCCTTCTTCTCCCGACGTTACTTAGTCTTGTCTACAAATCGTTCCGAATTTCGATTTTGCAGGAATAGTGTGCGTGGGAGCGACAGTTAATCGTAAATCGTATCATGTGTACATATTCTCATAGCTTTGTCAGTCAAGTAGTTTATAAGATCTCTTCTTTTATTATCAGAAGGACAAAGCTGATGAAACGTTTATACTGTTTGCTCCAAGTATCTTTCCTGTAGAGCTTGTGTTGTACAGATCCATCAACACGGCGCCGAGTAAGCACTACTAGTGTGGGGGACTGTCAGGCAGGAAGTGCGAGCATTCCAACTCTCGGTGGAATACCCCAACACAAGGGGGAGGTGCGTTCAAAAACCCACGGTGAGCGGATGGAGAACGGTGTGGGCGACCGGATGAGTCATCACTCGACCGGATCGGACCAACGGGCGAGACGTGGCAGCCGAAATAGGATGGATGGCCAAATTGAAGGCATGATTATTCCAACACTCAGGAATATCTCGACACGGCTGTAGAGAACGTTCAAAGCCTACAGTAGATAGACGGAAGACAGCACGAGCGACCGGACAAGCCATTGCTCAACAAAATCGGATAAACGGACGAGGAATAGCAGGCAGAAAACCCCCGGGTAGAAGGCGCCAATCACACACCTAAACCGGGTAGAAGTGCACACGACGTGCGAGCGCTCGTGTGGCATGGTAACTAGCGGGTTGGGCAATAAAGATTGTGCTTTACTGGATGCCTTTTCGCTACACTAGGAAAGCTAGTTGATTGTTGGGTTCAGCATCTAGTGTAAATGTTATGTTCATGTGAACCGAGTTGAAAATGGCTAAAATATCCACACATAGGATATCATCCACATATCTCTCACAAACACTACACCCACGAATGGCTTGTTGCAGCTGGTCATTCTTAAGCTTTGCTGTAAAGATGTCTGCAAACAACGTTCTCAATGCGTATCCTATTGCCACACCATCCGTTTGCCATTATAGCTTTTCAGTGAATTTAAAGTGTGTTTTCAGTACAAAATGTACAATAACTGTCAATTTTATTGAGGGTATACAGACATCTAGACTGTTGATCACAATGTTATCGTCTCTTTCACTGAGACGTTTGTAAACAAAAACAATACGTCAAGAAGAAACGTTCGTCGCCCGATTAGGTTAATCATATAAGTTGAACATCACCTACAACTGATCGCAGCTGTCGCTTTCCCATCGACTTTCCAGTCGGCTCCTTTCGAAAAGAACTACTAGACTCGAGCTTCGCTCTGGTTGGAGCTCGTCAGTATTGCATATCCTTTTCATGGCCCGAACAAGTTACTGATTTCTATGAGCGAAATTCAAGACTAATGTTTCTTTTCGAAAGGAACCGATTGGAAAGTCTAATGGGATGTGACTGCTGCGATCAGTTGTGAGTGATGTTCAGTTTATATGAAAATCAAAATCTATTACTCATCAGCAATCAAAATACCTGAAGATGAATTATCGAAAACATATGTTCGCCTACATGTCTTTATTCTCCTTATCGTAATGGGCATATTTAAAGCGAATCAAAATACCGTTCAACAAGTTATGTGACTTATGTGATTTCAACTTGGAGAGAAGTCCTAGTTGAGGGGTCATCGGTTGAATTTAACAGTAACTGTGTCCCCTATCGAGACGATCGGGCAACCTGATCATTGCTCACAAGCGAAAGTGGTCGAGCGTTCATGTATGATAAGTCAGTCGTGCCTAATGTAAGACCAGCGGCGCTCTAGTGGTCAACACGGTTGTCTCATTTAGACGTGGCCGTGGTTCTAGTTCCCGCAGTGGCAAGGATATGCACTAGTGACGAGCTCTAACAAAAGCGAAACTCGAGTCTAGTACTTCTGCTGTTCGAAAGTGACCGAGTGGAAATTCTGTGAGAATGTGACAGCTACGATCAGTTGAGGACGATCATGTTAAGTCTGTCGATTGTGTGAACTAATTCGAAGGAGTCCAGTAAGCTGTGCTTTGACAACTTCTGTCTACCAAGTTCAAGGATATTGATATGACGAGTTACACATGTTTAGAATAGGTGGAAGAGGCATACGCACCTTGTAATCTTTAACTAATCCATAAACCTTAGGAATTGTGGTTCCAGTTGGTCAAATACATTCGAAGGCTGGGGAATCAATCGTCCCGTTTTCTTTTCTTAGACCACAGTATTTTCGACAGAACTTTCTCTATTTGCGTGTTTGTCTTTCTCATTTCCATTCTTCTCGAATTCAATCTTCTCTATCAGTATGATCTACATTTTGTGCAGATAATCTATCTTATTGCGCAGATGAAATTGAGTACCTTTATTAACAATATTTTCATCTCTCCTCATATTTTCAGTTATTAAGGTATGTTCTTTCGTTAGAAGATTATTGGACGTTGTTTTGTTCGCTTCATCTTGACAACATTGTTTCATATAAATGTTATGTGGTTAGCCTGTTAATAAATAGCCGAAAACGAGTTTGTTCGCCACACCTTTTTTTGTTTATTGTTCCGGGGATTTATAACTATATTATTCTGTCGCGGCTATTCTTCTTTTGTGTGTACTCCATTTTCCAACCACGCAAAAATTTGCCTACCCCCGTCTAACTAGATTTGTTTCCTGCTCCCATTCAGCTTAGTGTACGCCATTGTTGACCTCCGAATCGATGTGTCAGCCTAGTAACCATCGCCACGGCAGCGCGTAATTGACCTTGAGCATTATTTCAAATATCGCGGCTCGAATCTATCCGACCAGAACTAATGAATTGTAGTTGCATCACTTATTCTGCGCTGTCCGATAGCTTTGTGTACAATGATCCTCAGTAGTTGCACCAGCATAACGCTAGCGATCGGCAGCCTTAACAGCCGAGGTTACATTGCCCGGCAAAATTCCGCTCTTCCCAATACAACCCATATCAGGGTTACTCGAGTTGTTTACACTCGTTGCTGTGGCAATGACAGGATGATATGCATTTTTATTGGCAGTTGGCAAGCCCACGGCTTTTAGGCTAGTCAGACAATCATGCTACTTTAGTGACTGTCTGCCTGATTGAAGCGCTGACTCATTGTATGGGGTCCGTTGTTATGCCGCTGTAACCCCAGCAAATCGGGTCAGACAGACAGTAGAATCGTGCATACGGAAAGCTGTGTGCATGTTCTGTGCGCCGTTTCATTGCTGGCTAATCAACCGTACTGGTCGCCCTAATTAAAAAATAACAGGCAGATGCCACGATCTGTGTTGACACTACTACCTTTACAGACAATCATTTTCATCGCAGTGCAAAGTCATAGTGGTAGTTCTACCGTGCAGCTTCTGACATGAATTAGGGTACAACTCGTGCACTCAACTAGCTCTACTCTAACACATACATACTCACTTCTCCGTTCCGATCCCTCAGACAGTTTGTACAAAATATCTTTCACTGTTTAATTAGTCAATTTTTACACGAACCCGCTGCACCTATCATTTTGTCAGCTGAACCTCATATCCAGGATACCGCACACTGTTGGGTGTACAATGAACAACACGATCAATATCATTTCGTCCTGAAAAAGGTCGTAAGGCCATCTCAGTCCTTGTACAGAGCTGTGTCGGTCGGTCAGCGCGTTATCATCCTGAACTGTCATTCTAGATGGACAATACTGAGGGGTAAGGGTTCTTCCACTGAGATCTTGAAGCTTAAACTATTGACAACGTGACCCAACAAGGCCGACTCATTCATCACGGTCGACCAAATAACAGCCCATTTGTGAATTAATTCACAATTGCCTTGCAGTGTGGTTAGATTCATCGTTCAGCCACTCACTTTGGGATCTCAACGCGTGCCTCCGCATCTAAATTCCTGTTTTGACTTCGTGATTCATCGGTCTATCTTCCACATACCGACCTGTTGTTCAGTTTTGGTATTTGACGGCTGACAATTCTAACTCCATGGGTTGTGGTTAGTCGAGTGAACTGTTGATTGAATGAATGAGCGGTATACGGTAGTTGTTTCGTTCACTTTTTATTAATGGGAGTTCAGTCAGTGCACATGCATAAAACTGCGGCGAGTTCCGAACACCACCCGTGCTCCTTTCGAGTCCGAGCCAAGTAATCGTTGCTGACTGCTCGTGTCCTCTTTTGTCCCAAAGTATTTAGGTGGAACTTCGTCTCTTATGTACGATTTTGCTCTAATCAGTGTTACTTGAGTCAATCTGACTTGATTTACCATCAGTCCTAGTCCTATCAACTGAGACGATGTTGGAAACAGGAAGAAGTGAAGGCTGGAGCTTGGTTAATGATCATTCGAACCGATTAAAGCATGTATGTAACGCGATATGCTGGATGTATACGCACACCGGCAGAAGTAATAGCCTCAAAGTTCTCAACCCTACTCAGCAGGTTTACTCTCACAACTCAAAATATCAGTTTTGCTAAAAATTTACTCGCGGATCCCCTTTATGAGTTTGCTAGTTCTATTGTTATCACTTTCTTTGTGGCGTTTATTCAAGTTTTCGCTCATAGACAGGCACATCTTTTTTGTGAAACATTGACCTAATTTTTTGTGTGAAAATGGATCAACCTGTTATCATTCCTATCCACAGAACGTTTACAATACACACGACGTTGTTTTTTTTGTTTTGTTCCGACTTCAATGTCTTATTTATGCTAATCTCTCATATTATTTGTTTTCAATCACATCGAGTCCACCTTGACTGAAGCCAGTTCGGTTTGCTCAAATTCCAAACCACCCGATTTTTCCACGAACAACCTGGATGGTGCCAGTTCTAGCCTGTTTAAATTCCAATCATTTCTGGAAGCTTTGGTTATCGGTGAAGATGATGCACGCATTTTGATTAACCCATCACAACAGAACATGAAAAATCAATCGGAGGTCCAGTTGAACTCAAAAGATGAACAATTGGATGCCAAAGATCCTTCATTGTATTTCACTGTACTCAATCCGGGACGTTACCTTCAAGGTTAGTGAGATTTTTGCGTTATGTTCTTCATGTATGCTTGTTTGTGATAGGTTTTCAACTTGTTGGTACACAACTGGGATTTTTAAACATATGACACTCTAGGTCAGGCTTGTATACTGTTTTTCTGATATGCTGCCATCTGCTTTCGTCTTACGAGACCATCCAGAGAACATCACATGATTTAGCCACAAGTTGTGAGAAAAGTACCGCGTTTTGAACACATTCTAATATTCAGCGTATCAAACACTTTGATTGAAATATATCTAACGAAGGCACCGTTATGTTATTATCAAATTATTAGTCACAAACAATAATCGTAGTGCTGAAACCTTTTGACCTCATTCTTAATACTAGTCTTTCTGTGTCCTGGTTAATTGCCATGTGGCACATGTAGACAGCTCGAGCAATGTGAGAATGAAATTGAGAGAGTGTAGAATCGTAGACTACAAAGTAAATTTAATATGTTTATTCTTCAATCTTATTGTTTTCTTCTATTTTTGTTGTTGTAAAATGAATGGGTTGTTTCCAAGAGCAGTCTGTGTTTCACTGCTATTCGTCAACGCAAATTTCCTGATTGTTTTTTCAACTGTTGTTTTAGTTCATAAAATGGAAATTACTGAGTGGAGATTTGAACATGTGACCTTCACGCTTTGGGTCGAAACCAGTCATATGGTTAGGTTATACATCTTATCAGACCCAAGTTTCGATCGATCTGGTGGAACCATAGTCGAAGGTAGTAAGATGCATCTATATAGTAAGCAATGTTTGGCTAAGATACAGTAAAAAAAACACTATTTGTGTTTATCTGTCCAGCGGTCCGACATAGCAACAATCAACCTATCCGATTACCAATGTGATTCCAAGATTTTTTCATGCGCGTTCTCTTGTCTGGCTAATGTATGACAATGCAGTTGCGCAGTTTATTCTAGGTTGCTTTGTTAATTGAAATCGGAAGTTTGTGTGAGTTGTTTTACAAGAGCAAAAAAGTGGCTTAAAACTAGGTTGTCTTGGTAATTTTACTGGTGGATTGTCTGATGAGATCACAGATCACTGTAAGGTTTAAAATAAACTCGCACGTTTCATTAACCATCCATCCATCCACAACTTACAATCTTCAACCTCTGTCTTACCACGTAAATACCTCGCTTTCCTCTGTTTGTATTACAACAGCAAGTGGTCCCCGAAACTGACTGTGTGTTTCTATATCCCCTTTTTCTGTTAACGTCCCACCCGTCATTGTACGTTCAATTGTAAGCTAAGTTCCACTCTTCTCTCTTTGTTAGGATTGCCAAACTACAACGTTTTTTTCCCGTCATTTCAGTTTTCCCACGTCAATTTGATCTTCAAGTTGTTAACTATGTAGTTATCAAACAATATTACACTGATTTTTTTCTATAATCAGATAGTCAATGGATTATGGGTTCACACTTTCTGTATACTTTCGCGCATTATGTGATAGTAGAACCTATTCGAATTGAACTGTGTAATTTGTGCACCCCCTTGCGGACCTGTGAATTGGGAAATCCAGTGCATACAACCATCTGCTTGCCACTCACTATCAGGGGAGAGAAGCGAATGTAATTGTATAGTACTGTAATTATCTCGATGAAACAGCTCTGACAGGTGGCAGCCAAAGTTCAACGTGATAACAGTCAGTTGTCTTACTGAATGGCATAATCATTTTGAGTTAATCTAGTCAGTTTCTGTGTTCGGTTGTGTCAGAAAACACGTCTTAAAATGATGCATTCAGGTAACGACTTTCAGTTCGTAATCACAGGTAACTCAAAATCAATACGACGTTATTTAGAGTATGGTCATCGAATTGTGGATATTGGGCGGATTGGTTTTATTTCTTGCTTTGTTAGCCTTGAAATCGAATGGGCGTTTCCCGTTTGGTTTTGTACACTCAGCTTTCACGCATGCTATCTAATTCTCTATTACCTGGCCAAGGTCGTGTATTCAAGAGCCATAGTCTTAACGATACCATTTTCAGTCTCCCTTCTCCTAAATACTGTCTGTCCCACAATTATAAAACCGCCTGCTTTTCTGATAAAAATGTGTGTATAGTCCGTTCCGACTTTTGCCTGAGTCACCAACGACTGGTCTTAATAGGGGAAATGTTTCATTACAAACAGGTAGGAAGTAGTGTATAATCTAGCAGTAAGGATGACCAAAATTTACTTTCCCAAAATTGTGAGATCACTCATATTCTGATGCCTTGTGCTTGGATTTCTTTTCAACATTTCAACGCGACGTTTTTATTAAAACGATGAGGACAGAAATGCTATATTTCACGATTTATGCTATGATGGAGTTCGATGCATGCTCATAATTGATTACTACACACTACTGAACAGATCACATCAACTGTAACATGCAAAACCGGTTACAATGAGATGTCAGTCGTCTACCAGTACACTGTTCCTATAATTGATGTACAGTGCTTTTTTAGTTACCGATAAGAGAACTCCTGCTTGGACAGTCATCTTACTGGATCGTTTGACGGATTCCATATGAGGACAATGGGTTGGGTAGATAACTGAGTCCAAATGTGAGATTTCTGATGTGGCTTCGCAGCTCAACTGGTAGAACAGTTGTCGTTTCTAGACATGCTGTATTTGTTGCTAGTTCGATTCCAACCGAGATGCCGATTTCTCGTAATTCAGTCTCTTCTAAGTTCTTTTTGAATTCACCGGATGGGCCTGTTTTTTTTACAGCAGTCGCAAGAACATATCGAAGAAGACGCTGACTGGTCGCCGTGTATATACTCTATATCTTTACGTTTCCAATATTAGTCGTAAATTTTAGGACAGCCACATGGGACCAGTTCTGGTTGGTACGTCGACGACGTATTTCTCATGGGAAACAGTGGACAGAAGTTCTAGTCAACATCGTTTATTATATACAGTCCACTTATGTTACCGTCTCCTTGTCAACAAGTGATGGCGACCATTTCAACCCGAATTCACCTCAACACGTATGTTGTGTTGTTGTCCTATTCCAGACGATATCACATCGGTAGCTGTATAATCGTAAGATAGACATTTTCGGTCATCCCTATTGATCTTCTGTTACAGTAATGCTGTTCTCCATAGACTTATTCGTACCGAAAATGGTTGTTTTGCCCTCTCACACACAAAAAGATCGATTGATCTGCTCACTTATGTCGAACTCATATTCAAAGAGTATTAGTATAATTGTGGGCCAACCTGTGTAAACATCAAAGCGATCAATTGATTAGCCGTATCAGCCTTGGGATAGTTCACGAACTAGAAATGTAAACGTGTCATTTTTCCTCTACTGTTGATCTGTTGGAACCACGGTAGTTTCAAGGTTATGATGAAATGATTACGAGCGCGGGGCATTTGTTAATGAGATGTGTTAAATGGGACCGTTGCATTTCGGAAAAATTCATAAGTTAACTTAGACCTGGTCCCACTAAACTTTGTTTTTGCATTCCTGTTATGAGTAGCATTCAAAAAGCCTGTGATAGTCCATTTGAAAACTGTTTAGGAACGCTTGTTGGTTCTTATTTACGTTGTTTAAGCGAATGTACGGCACAAACTCTTAACCTGTCCTGAACGGAACCATCTTTCAGATGCGCAAAAGTTTCTGTTTAGAGTTGTTTATTCCAATGAAGAAAGACATTCTAAGCACATAGGACCGAATCACTGTGAGTTCGGTACATTGAGTCAGACTTAACAAACGTGTGCTCACAGTTAAACTTAATTTATCCAACAGATAGTTTTTTTTTGGGACCATTACCATCGACAGGCTAAGGCCAATCACCATTAGGCACATTTGTTGAGTTCTGGATAATTACGAACCTGCGGATGGATTACTTTTGCGCAATACTTATACCTTGTTACTGTGCGTGTTTACTGTTCCTTCCTCCCCCGGGTTATCCGTTAAACTTGACAATGATTAACACTCATTTAAAGACAATATGACTTAAAATTAACCACCTTCGTTCATTTGAAACACTTTATCTTCGCAAAGAAAGCTGGAAAAGTGCTTTTCCCCCGTGTGATTTTGTAGGCGTTTGCTCACGTTTGCAAGAGGTCAGCGCTAAAGTACATCATTTATACGTCCCAACAACCATTCGATGCACAATGGTTTGTTCTCTTAAGTTCAGGGGATACAGTTTTGATTAATCACATATATTCTTTTCAGATCAGCACAGCAAGCCTTAGACTGAGTTTCTACGTCGGGTATCGATCAGTTTTCAGTTTGTCAGAACAGTGTGTGAAGAATGTTCTGCGAGGTTTTTATGTATTTTGTGATGCCATATGTGATCAATGCGTAAACGAGCTAAATTTGGTTTAAGTGGTTTTCTGTGCTTCCCCCTCTTAGTAAGAGAGGACAAGTCCGCTTCAATCCTTGAAAGTATTTCGTGCACGGTTTTGTATGTTTGATTCTCTGAAGGAAATTCCTGATACCAGCACTAGTTTTAGGCATCGTTCACGTCATTGCTATACTTGGCGCCCACCTGCTCCAAATCAGGCCTGGTCTCAGATAGACCACATAGCTGTTAGTTACAGGTGGCGTGGTTCCATCCAAGACTGTCGTTCTTATTGGAGCACTACTTGGACTCAGATCATGCATTGGTATGTTGTCGTTTTGTTCTTACTTTTGCGGGTCAACGACAGCAACGACTGGCTGTTGAGAAATTGGCTTTATCATCGGTAAAGCGTAAGTACCAAACTAGCTTAGAAAGCCGCCTTTGTGGTACTTTCTCCGAAGACCCTAGTAGTTGCTGGACACAAATCTGACAGGCTATTCAGAAAGCACTTACTGTAGAATGCGGCATAGGGGTACATAAGTTTGATAA
>JTDE01001086.1:111923-122120 GCA_014338405.1 Paragonimus skrjabini miyazakii
ACCGTCTTCAGATATTTGACCACCGATGTCTGCGTCCAATCACTCGTATCGGGTGGCACCAACGAGTGAGCAACGAGAAGGTCAGGAAGCGGATGTTTGGCACTGATTGTCAAACGAGTTCTTTTGTTCAGTCACTACATTTGCGCAGACTTAGGTGGTTAGGTCATGTACTGAGGATGTCAGTTAGTCGTCTGCCACACCGAGCACTGTTTGTCGACGCTGCGGTCGATTGGAGCAAGGCGCGAGGTGGACAGATGATGACCTGGTGTAGAGCAATGAAATCGTTCACGAAGGGGTTGGTCACTGTAGATCGTGTTCGTCTTCCGGGCTGGAGCCCTCGCAACTCACAGAGTCGGTGGCTTGAGACGTCAGGTGAGATGGTGGTTAACCGAGCTCACTGGCGTGAATGTTGTTGTTGTTTGGCCGAGTTCTCTGTGAGGTGAGTGCACTTAATGAAGCGGGGCAGTGAAAGCCGTAAGGAAGCTGTCTTGCTGATGACGCCTTACTTTCACTTACAGCTCGGTTGTTTGTTTACAAGGTGTAGGCGCCTTGGTGTTGTATGTTTGGATATAGACGTAGCTACTTTTAGTAGTTAGGTCCCCTCCCCTTCCCTTTTTTTCTACTCTCTTCCTATACAAGGTTTGCTTTTTCTCCTTTGTGGTTGTTTGGCAGTTAAGCATCAGTGTGAACCACTGATGTATTGCTGCCTATGATGATGATGATGGTGACTTGTCTTTTGGTTTTAATCGTAGTAATTCGGATTAAAGAATGGGCTGTGTACCAAATGGACACCAGTTAAACAGGTGGCGTAGTCCACTTCACCTTTAGTTTTTACTAATCATTCTGGCTGGAATTCGAACAGCATTTGTATCATGTAAGCCAGCCACATCTCCCCCCCCCCGAATCTGAAATCAGAACGATTTGTCCCGAATAGACAATGCAAACAATCGTAGCGACGATGAGTCATCATCGGCTTAATTGCCTGCTTTTTTGAACGTACACATTTTGTGTCGTGTCTGCTGTAGTGAGCCGATTGGTGGACACGGCAACAAACTGGTGCAAAGTGCATTCATTGGACACGTTCGGTAATCTTTCGATTCATTGTTGCAATGTTGATCGGTTATCACTGTATATAGAATGTAGACAACTTACAAGATCATGCTAATCTAGCACTTCAAAAGACGCCTTGCTCAGATCACAAAGATGGTAGATTCTGACTAAATCATGACACTGATTCTGAGTGAAAATTGAAAGTCGATCAATAGCACCAGGAAGGTTTGAGTGTTTGGAATAAACTTGACAGACTGATTTAACGAGACAGTAATAGTGTAGTCGATCATTGGACACTCACAAGTGTCATTCAAAAACACCGCAGTGAATGTTGTAAATAAACGGTAATGTGTAGGCTTACTATTCACATAAGTACGTGTTTTGTTTTCACACACTGACGGTACAGATGCAGACTAGTAATGCAGTGGGCCTTCATCATTCAATCATCGAGCTTCAACGGCAAGTGTGACACTGGTTGTTTCGCTTTGATAATTAGATACAGTGCTGATTAAAACCTCATGTTCACGCACAGCCCGCACTGGAGTCAGGCTTAGAATACTGTCGTAGTGCGAAGTACATCACCCTGCACACCCTGCACATGACCAACGATCGACACTGACAATTATTCCTAGCTCTGTTGGCAGTCGTTGCGGTTCATGGACAAAAACGTAGCTTCCAACGTACATCTCACGTGGAGCTTAGCCCATCTGAGTGGTAGTACAACTAGATGTGTAGTTGATCGGTGATCTATCGTATGTGACAGCCCTAATATCCCATAGTCTTTCAAGCGAAGCTATGATTACAGTGTATTGAGTGAATCAGCCTCATTCATCAATCAGGGTCGCTCATCACGTCATGTGGAAAACCGTGGTTAGAAGCTCGCGTAATTTTTTAAGTGAGTAAGTGAAAGCACTGCAAGTTTTGCCTCACCATCCAACCTTCTCTCATCGTCTGTTAGCCCGTGGTCAGTCTTTTTGGTCGTTTCATATTATTTCTAGTCACTGAATTCATAAGTGGTTGTTCAACATGTAAAGCCGCCAACTTCAAGATTTTTCTGCATACGATATTCGGACTGCCCCCCTTGTCACATGAGGTGTTAACACCACTGTCCAGGGACAGACGAGTGGGCATACTAGTGTAGTGAGGATGAGCGATCGTAATGTACTACTCACACCACGGCTATTCAGTAACAGGACCAGAGCACATATTTCGACATCGAGCAAACCGCAGGAAAAATGGAAGAAACATCGTAGTGCAGCATCGCCCAAAATGGTCCTTGTGTTAGAGCGCCCACTCTGTTACCGTCCCAAGCAGCCTCCGTCGTGAGAAGGAAAATAACGATTGACTCAGTCCTACTTAGCAGAACTGTTCAAAGCGATCGAGACTTTTTATACCGGTAGGCTCATCTGCAACCCTAACTCTTTTTATCTTTCGGTAACTGTTCTCTTTGATATCTTGGGAATGTTTGATCATTACGCGCCCTATAAATATCTTGTAATTGTCGCTTTTGTCGCATACGTTTTGGGGCGGAACAAAGCGGTTTTCTTTCTACACGCCTTCTGGGCTTGTCTTGGGAGTGAATACAGGGACAGTCGCGGTACTATTCGGGACCGAGATTTTCGTGTTACTTATTACCGGGACGAGAATCCGATTTTATCGAGCGCATCACTATACCGAGATCGAACCAGCGTATCGTTTAGGAGGGTTTACAGCACTTTGCTGCGTAAAGGAACTGAGCATTGACGTCTTTGACAACGGAAACGGTCTGAGTCCAAATACCGTGTGCAAATGAGTGGTTTTGTTTGTGGTTCTGTTTAAACGCTTAACCCATGTGTTGCTTTATCAAATAAACAACCCTTGTGCCATCCGCGCTCTTGGCTCACAACACTATACCTTTTCCCATACTGGTTTCTCTTTTAGGCATAAGAATGTATCTTTCGTGTTAAAGCCTTTCGTTTTAGTGCAGTAGAATTTCTCCTTTGTATTTTCAGGCTGTGGACGTGGCTTATGATTGGTCTAGTGGACTCGTATTTTTCGGCCTTTTTGATTGCGACTGCACGTATTGGTTGCTGCGCTAGGACAATGGCCGAGGGAACACTTAGGTTGTGAAGGCCGTCATGTGGTCTAATCACTGGCTTGTGCTCTCTGCCCCCTCTGGTCTGGACTCTATACCCCGATTGGTCGGTCAGCGCATATGTTGTCTTCTTATGTGAACCGCCGGATAGCCGCCATCGATTAAATGATGTGGTGTAGTTAACAGCTGATGGCTGCGGATCAAAAACAGTGATCATGATTTAAAAGCTATGACACAGCACTAAATCATGGCGGTAAACTTGGAAACTGCCTAAACTAACATTTGTGCGGCGGATATAATGCCATCTTAATATTAAATTTATGGAGCCTCATAATGAACCAATTATCCCATCTTTGATCATATATCACTGTTTCCTCTTCTGGAACTTCAGCTTTCTTCCACGTGGGAGAATGTATTTGTATCACTGTTGTGAACCCTCGTAAGAATACGCTGGTTCGTCCTCGATATAGTAATGCGCTTGACAGAAATCGGATTATCCTCCTCGTAATAATTAACACAGAAAATCTTCGCCCTAAGAATAATGCGACTGTCTTCGTTAATTGCTACCAAGACAAATCAAAAGACGGGTGCAAAAATAGCTTTGTTTCGCTCCAAATAATGTGTACTACAAGGAGACTACTACTAAGTATTTATGTGGCGCATAGCGGTCTACAAACATCCTGAATTCAGAAAATCGAAGGACAGCTACAGAAAATAATAGTTAAGGTCGCTAAGCCACCAATGAGCATAGCGGAACAAAGGTCGGAGAGATAGAAAAAATAGCCAAGGTTACCTCTCGATTGTTCTGGACAGTTCCGCTCAGTCCGATTGGATAAAAGCATTTTGGACGAGGGGAAATAGACTCTTTAACAAACAGTAATACAGTTTATGTGATCATGCAGTCGAAAAACTGCACAACGGGATAAACCTAATCCAAATAGCTAAGCCGGTTAAAGTTTGATAGCTCTGATGGCAGGCCGCTTGTTTAACGCTAATGATCACAATGCTTTGTCAGGCAGCTGCTGTAGCACACAAAAATAAAGAATTTAGACTGGATCATGCTAGTCGTTTAATCAAACCCTCCAGTTGGCATTAACTAAAAAGGTGGCTATTGTCTTTAAGATGGGGAATAAATATACATGCACTTGAAACATAATTACAACCGGTAGGCTACCATCAGAGGTGTGTTGGAATGAATGCAGTTCGCTGAACACTTCTGACCATTTCTTTGATCCGAATGTTATCGTCCCTTCAGTTTACAATGTTGATGATGAATTGTTCACGAGAATTGCAAAGGCACACTTTGTGTTCACCAACTTTTGTCATAGATGATGTCTGATACCAGTTAAACGGAGTGGTGTTTAATGTTGTATGCCATGTACTCTTTTCTGTCGTTTGAAAATCATGTCGGTCATAAGTGAAGTGTGAACAGAGTTATTGTGTTTGACTATCGTTTTCTCGTCTATTATCTTATCTGATTGGGAGGTCCCGGGTATGTGGTCAGCTGGTTTAGTAATAAATGTGCACGATCTGCGTTAGTCACTTAGTGTTCTCCGTATGCTAGCTCACGTTTTATCGTGCTGGTCTTACATCATTCGCTGATGGTTTACGTTAGCAATCGCATTATACCATAATGTATTCGGCTAATGACTGTCTCGAACCTTTTTTGAGATTCGGTAAGTGATGCTTTTCAAATAGGAAGACACCGATTATTCACCTATCTGATTAAATACACTGTTCAGTATGGTTTGCTTTCTTACCGGCGGATTGTCAAATCGTTCAAATAGTCCATTTTTTCAAACACCCTCTCCAGAATCTACCATCTAAACGTTGAGCCGAACAGCCTAAATTAGAATGTGTGTAAGTCTCGCGACCTTACCATAACTCTGCTCAGTGTTTCATAAATAGCTTGTCTATATTACGTGCCCATTTTTCGTTGTATTTAACTAACAGTATGAACAAACGTCAGTTGAAATTCGTGTGGTCTTGAGCAGCTGACGAAGAAATTTGCACGCGTAACCATGACTAAACCATGAGACCATTTCACAGGTGTTGCGTAACCTCCACTCTCCAAAAACTAATGTGTATGACGCACAAGAATGGAACACATGTGTGAAAGGCGCGGCGTGAACATATCTGTGAAATAAGCTCACACACATCGAAATATGGGTGCCGTTTTGATGAATCGATAACACAGGCCCGGATTAACAGTCAACGTAATCTTACACGGAATTAGTCGATCACAATTAATTGTTTGTAATTTCTCCATGCCATGTGATACAGTTTTAGTGAGTCGAGAGATGAGCTTTTGGGCATTTATGTATTTGAATATACAGTGCTAAACTACTTCAAACGCCAGGCAATGCTAACGGTTGTTTCTTAAGAAACCCATTCCCATATATGAACGATTCTCAGTTTTGTTCCAAATGAAACAAATTTTGAACTATTCGGTTACGCTTAACACAATGCAGAACTCTCCAGAATTAGAATCGATGTTTTTTGCATTATAGAACTGATCCTGGTCGGTTTTTCAAAAACGGTGAAAATACAGTTTCATCCGTCATTAAAATATCCATTGTTATGTAAGGCAGGAGGAAAAATTGGCATGACCTACAAAAAGTCGATATGTGCATTGGTATAATGGTCAACGATAGTTTCGGGAATGTTCAGAAGCACGAATTACGATCTAAACGTAGGTTCTGATTTCACCACATCAGATCCCTTTCTCTTGTCATTTATCACGCCACACCTATTAGGGAACGTTATTTTTTTGAACCAAAAAGTCTCCAACACGTTACAATGCAACTGTTTTGATCTTTCTTCACGAAATACATGTATTATACTGGCTTTCCTGTAATGTCAATCTTCATCCGATTAGGTGACTATAGAGTATACTCATTTTGCTTTTGTACAAACTTAAATATTCCCACGTAGGAGTTGAAGATTGATTAGGGTGAAAGTGTACCAATAACTACTCCAGTCTCTTCGATTTGATTATCACTGTATCCTGAAAAACTTGGTTGACGTGTTGGAGAAGAACTACAGATGCATGTACTTATGATTTCTTTTGTGCTAACTGCTGCAATTTTTCTCATTAATTAGCCGAGAATCAGAGCATCAAATAACTTTTCACTTCTCCTGCGTGTTACTGTCCTACACAGTTGAACGTAAAACTGCACACTTCGTGACATAACGTAACAAAACATTTGGTAAGGTATTAGACGATGTTTTAATTTCCCCACGAGTTTCTGTTTACCTGTACTGTGCGTATCTTGTATGCCTTTTACCGGCACTTTATGGTCGAAGTCACACAGTTCTGAATTCAGATGGTACAGTATTTGTTAGTCAGTGTTGTGTACGTATTTGAGATTGTTTCGTTTAAATCAATCATGCTCTCTCATATTGTAGATCTCGTGAGAGAATCCCGTTGCGTTTTGCTTGCTGGCGGTACTATGCAACCCTTTGACGAATTGCTTCAACAGGTATTCCAACCTGCGGGAAAGTCAACTGACAACGTAACGACTTTCACATGTGATCATGTGATAGATTCCAGGTGCCAGTTGAAAGTCTTCCCGATTGTGGAAACACGTGACGGTCAACCATTGGAGTTCACTTTCCAAGTCAGTCCGATCGCTTGAGCTTTAATACCGGTTTCTGATTTTTTTTCGTACAAACGGAGGTGCCTCAGCCTAACCTTGTGCCTCAGTGACAGATGATTAGCATAAAATGCGTGCATCTTACCCGGTAGCCAAAAACAGTGCGCATAGTAATCAGGCTCGTGTGTAAGTTCTTTTTGACATTGGATAGCCTCAGCTTGCTCTGAAAACTGGAGGTCACATCTGGTAGAAGTTTCGCCGATAGTCAACAATTATGAATGCATTCTCTGCTGTTTTCTCTTATTCTCACCCCCTAAGACACGTTTTATACGACACTATTGTACTTTTGACTGTAGCCATATATTCTGTGTGATTGAACCTTCGGATTACACTCATTCTGTTAACCATGTTCATTTAGTTCACATTCTCTTACCATTCTGCACTTTGGACAGGCCACCATATCGTTCAGTATTCCGTTTTGTGCATCGGAATTATGTTAGCTACACGTACTATGATTGGTTAGGTAATTGCCTTGTCGTTAGACCTAGATTCGGAAATGCTGTCTATTCAAAAGCCTAGCTGGTAGGCTTAATATCGAAACTCAATGTTGTTATATCTGTGAGATCGATAATTTCTTAACTGCAGTGGAAGAAATGGCTCTGCTAGGAGCACCGCTGACAGTCGACACTGTCACGGCCAACTCGCTGAGTTGCAGGCAGCCAGCTTTTCACATCTATTTGTTCACAGCGCGAACTTTCAGTGTTCTGTTGAACCTCTATTTGTTGCATAGGATTATCTAGTGTGTTTTCATAATCAATCCTGTACAATGTGAAGTCTAAGATCTGAGTGTGCCGTTGATCAGATATCTATAGGAGCATAGCATATTTAGTAAGGAAACTGATGTGGTTAATTGTTATTATATTTTCAACCGTTTTTAAAGAATTTCATGGTGCTCATTCCCCAATATGTTGATGTTTTGTTTTGTTGACCAAACGTCACGTTCGGGCTCTCTGTTTGGTCGGAAGGTGCTGAAGCAATTAACCATGTTGCCGTGGCATTGAAACTATTTACCCTACCGATTTGACGTTCCTTCGTTTCATTGTTCTATCGCAATGCATTAAACCTATATAGCTGGTATAACTGACAAAAATGAACTGAATACCTATATCTTGCATTGTTTTTCTTTTTATCGTTTCTTCCTGACCATCAGAAAAATGTTTGTTAGTGAGTTTCTAGAGGTTTGGAGACTTTTGTAATTTAGCATGCTACGAGTTTCATTATATTGCCATACCTATATTTTTTCATATCACAGTAACATCAGAATTGTTTTTATTCTGTCCTTTTTTCAAGCAACGTGGTCAGCTTCACGTTATGGATGAATGCGGGGATATCATACTACAAATTGCCCTTCGTACTCCAGGTTTGTGTATACGTTTAGGCATTTCAGTACTCTCGCAACAAATGGCATTTTGCTAGGGAAACAAATATCTTCCTTCCTGAAGGTATGATCATTTTATACCATACAGTGCGATCGATGTACATTCGGCATGGTGGACGAGTCAACGTTACTTAGTACAAAATGTCGAAATAGTCAGGCCCGTATTATTAATACTGGGGTCTCATCAACTCTGCTGTTATTGTAGTAATGTACTATAGACCTTCAGGAAGGGTCCATACCATCGAGTTATCTTGGTTTACAGCTTTTTGTGTCGTTCAGACATTCATAACACGTCGAGTCGAACATTTGCTGACTTACGTGATGTTCTGATGGTTGCCGCATGTGTGGTTATACACGGGTTGGAATACTTCCAGGCTGTCAGGGTCTCGGCAACTTCCGATTGACGAGCCCGGGGAAACTTGGTCGGCAGATTAAACCTATGATCGTCTTTTTATCTCATCACGGAGACAGGTTAAGAAGTGTAACATGGTGTAACATGTCGTAGGGAGCTCCAGAAATTGATCAGACATAATTTCTCCTCTCCTGACTTCCGACAGAGAGGTCTTTAGTTCATATTGACAGTCCTTCACCCAAACTCAATTTCAGGTGCTTGAATTCCAAATCAAGGTCCCTAGTATATGGACGCACTCATATTTACAAGAGGTCATGCCTGAGGAGCATTGCCCACATGTCTGAACGATGTAGGTGTTAATTTGGCATGGTTTAGGGAACAAAACTGCTACTGACGAACGTTTTCACCGAGTTTCTACGTCGAGTGTGGATCAGATTTTCGCGTATGGGAACGATGTGCTCAGACTATCCGCGAACGGATTTGTGTAAATTACACTCCTCTTAAGGTCAATGCATAATCAGGTCGAGTTTGGTTTAACGCGACTCTTGCGATGTTTCTTCCTAGAAATAGCTTGGAATGGCTCGACCTACTTAAAGCCTCAAAAAGTGTTCTATGTAGTTCTGAGAGGTTAATTTACTCAATTTCTCCTTTGTATGAAAACCATCATCCTTTCGGTGAAGTCCGAACACTATGAGAGAGTTTACCGTGACGGGTTGTTAATAGAGCCGAGTCAGCAAACGCTCACCACACCTCACTGAGGCATGACTGTGTCGACCAAAATGAGGGTCAAGATCTGTTTGACTTACATCATCTGATATGTTCCGGCTACCATATGCATTGGTGCTTGCTGATTTGATCCGATTGAAACGCCTAGCAGTGTAGATCCTAGCTCGTTGTTGCTGTGATGTTTTCGTTACCACTCTCAGTCCATTGCACTTTTGTGATTCGCCTAGTTTGAACAACTCTACTGATATAAAGTAATATCCGATAAATGCCTTGATTCATCCTGACATCTAGTCGCGCAAAACTGTTATCGTTATACGCGGAATGTCTTCAAGTGGGATAAGTATAGAGGGAATTGTTATATACTCTGACCGGTGTATATTTACACTCAACGTTAGGTTTGTACGAATAATGATTAGGTTACATCAGATCCATTTGTTTGTGCAACTAGTGTGGCGTGGGATTTGGGGAAACTTGGCACTCAAATTCCCGTAGCACTTTTGTTCGTAGTTGTGTGTATGACCATTGATTTGAAATACACCCCCCAGTAAAAACACTCTCTACTTGCTTATAGTTCATACAAATGATCTATTCGGTCACAATTTGCCGTCGTAGTGTGTTGCTTCTTGACGATTTCGAATGGTGTGCCATTGCTTATACTGTCGTGATATATTGCAACTCGTCGCCTACGCTTGTATTCTTTGTGATCCTCATCGTCTGTCATTTAGTCACTGGTCTCTGTGACATGAAAACACGGCAAGGATGCCCCACGTGATCGGTCAGTCGAACTGAGTTAGATGTCACTATTCCATTGAGTGTTTTGGAAGCTTGACTCATCTAGTGTCAACGAGAATTGGCAAGCAGTTGATATATTCCCAATGGGCAAATAATGACGATGGATTGTCAGCTTCCTAATAAGTTCCCGAATCACATAGGGATATGGATATCACGTTATCTTGTAAAC
>JTDE01001086.1:122220-140418 GCA_014338405.1 Paragonimus skrjabini miyazakii
AGGAAGGAGAATGGCCACACACAAAAGGTTGTACACGCATACTGTGGTTAGCTGTATGGAACTGTCACCACTGTTTTAGCCTACTTCATTTCCACTGTCATTCCTAAGGGCGCTCATAACAATTCATAAGATTGGAATGCTTGTCAGACACCCATGTCGTGTTCTAATGTTGACGAAAAATCACAGCCAACAGTGGGTATTGTTTGTTATTTGACACTGCGTTTGATTTCTGCGACAGTATACCAAACTAGTTTCGGTGTGAAAGTCGCACACGACTTGGTCCAATGGAATTATGACGAAATAGGCCACTTTTTTTAATCTCGTCTGTCATCGGAGGCAACGACGGATATACTTATGTGCGCGATGCCATTTAGACGAACTGCAAAAACGAATTAGTATGCCTCAGAAACATGATGAATGGCGAGGCCTATGAGAATGCCACAGAACCACTCGTTTCATGCAGCTGGCGACTAAAAATATGGATCTTCGAGAACGCCACATGTATTTCGGAGAGTATAGTAGGTTTTACATCCAAATAGGTTTCAAGTTTATTCTGGACACCTCGGGGTTATTTAGGTTGTATTGTTGTTATTGATGACGATAATAACGTTGTAGGTCTATACCGGCTAGAATGTGTTCTCGCTGATTAGAAAAAACAGGGCTTGTTATTAATACGATGACCAAGTATTAAAAGGTAATTATTAGAAAATGTCTTTTTTGCAACACTAAGTTATGATTAAAAATTTCATATTTTTTATGTTGTTCACTAGAGAGACAACATTATTTATCGAACTGTGAACAAATAAACAGACGATTTCTCTGAATTACTTTGACCATACTCAGATATGGAACCCAGATTTTGATATAGCTCGTTGATGGTGACCATCAACCAGAGATTAGCTGATTTGAGCCTCGTTTGCTGTACATGTACTGTTCAGCCCCCACGTGACCTACTCCAACTGACGGTATACAAGTTGAGCATTTAGCCTCCGAACAATATGTACGCAATCTGTAAATTAACTGTTTTTAGACAACTGCCACGGACTGCTCAAAAGTTGTTCGGAACCTAAGAACCACCAGTCGGTTTCAAACAATCTTAAGCTGGAGACGTAAGAGAGGCAAGACGCATTTGGCGAACAAGCAGCCGTCGCACGTCAGCTTACGCTTTAAGGGCGATGTGTTAACTGTAATTATAACTGTTTTTAATAATATATTTTTACTGCAATACTGAATTTCGATTCGGTTTCTATATCATTATTTGTCCACGTCTAAACAGATGTAGTATCTGTTTTTATAGCCCCCATGTATACTCCTTCACTTTTTCTTGCCAATTCAGTTATTTTGGTCACACAGCGAGACACTTCTGTGAACTCGTCCGTGTTCTTTTAGCATTGCCTAGTACTGGAGTGATCAAATCCATGAACCTCGAGTTGCTTCGTTTTAATTCATCAGTATGCCAAATCTATTTAGCCTAACCTACCAATAAGAGAACACCTAGTTATGGACAATGAGCTGTCAAACTTCGACCGTAGATGAAACCATGAAAAGTAATCAACTTGTGTGCATTTAAAAACGTTACGATCATGTTTTAAAACTATTTTTAGCCATCCATCCAACTCAGTAAACCGTCTAGGGACGATATTTCAATCACTCTTGATTGCTACTTAATAGTTGTCTGTCTAACCGCATAGATCTGTCCTTTCTCTGTTTGTCCAGTGGATAGTTATAAATGTGGTATATTTATCCTGATGATGAGTAGCTAAAAGTGGATTTTTTGTCCACTGGAGTTTTGTGGACAGCTTATCTCCTGTACTAAACATGATAAACGTTAATGTATCGCATGGAAACGTGATGCTGTACAGGTCTATATAGAATGTCCATATTTAGCGCACAACCTAATACGACAGTGCACAGTGTCGCAGAACATGGGATTGACAGAGAAAAATCCATGTTCAAGATATAATAAACTTCCCACTAAGGTGCCATCGATCATGCTTCTGAATCATCTCTCGAAATAACTCTGCATTTATTGACCTCCAATCGTTTGGACGGAGCCAAGCTCAAACGCTACCCACCTCAGGCCTCGGTATCAAGCCATTGTCTGACCGTCCCGTTGCCTTTTCTGACGGACTCCAGATTCCCTAAATAACACCCGGTCAGTCTACGATTGGGTGTCATATGAAACATGCGTGAACCGACGTAATGCATGTTGAGAAGTATTACTTGGCGTAATGGTTATTAAAATCGCTGCTCCTGAGGATCCGTTGCTTGCAAGTCTCACCGCACATTTGCTGACTCCATCGTATACGGTCGATGGCGGGCAAGTAGAGGTCATCAAAAAAGCAGACAATTAGCGGACATTTCCCATTCCGGTAGACCAGCTCCCTTAGCCGTATGACGAAATAGAGGAAACAGGTACAAAGTGCATTTGCCCTATAGTGAAACAACACTTCTTCGCCGCTGCAGGTGGCGTGGATTAACACACGCCTTTGAAATGCGACAATTTACGTGGACAAGCTTGTCTCCCGGTTCTGACATGCCCTCATGGGGAGTGGACGCGTACAACGGGCCTGTGCCAATCTTGGACTGATAATTTGTACTTTAAAGAAATTAAACACATCCTCTACGGACGAACAGACATTACCAACTTGCTTAAAGGTATGTTTAGGTGGGTTAAGATTCCATACAGTTTCACACACTGGACGCAACATAATTCACGTGATTCTTAAATTTCTAAGTTGTTAGCGTACATCTCAGTTTTATTACATTCCACACTGTCCCCATTCTTCAACTAATGTACTAATGTGGTAGAATATCTGATGGTTCCTTTTTGACCAGTTAGTTTGAAAACATTCATTTCTGAAGTCCATTTCCTAAACTAACTGTATGTCTGATACACTTCTGATATAAGTTGTTTATTAAGGTTTAATAATTCCTCGACCTGGTCATTCGAACGGATATGGATCATCATCCATCTCACATCCTCATTTTTGTGGTTGACATTTTTCAATTGATTAGTTGCTCTTATTTTACATTCCATTGAATAATTGGGATAGTCTTATGGCAACCGTCTACAGAAGTGGTGTCGATTTCACGAAGATTTTGTAGCAAGCTAAATGTTAAAGGTTTTCCACTGTCCACGACGATGTGGTACGGCCTTGGCAGCAGGAATGTAAGTGATGTGTTACGGATTTATATATCCAACCTTTATCTATCATTTAATCTCACTTGTGTGTGTGTACACAAACCACTTGTCAAAACATTAGTGGATTATCAACCTGGCTGTGTAAGTCTATTTGGCATAAACAACATCAGTTATACAGTTCCTCTGTTGACCTTTTGTTTACTCTACTTTTCTTTTCCTTTGTCTTTCATTTTCTAAAGCTGGAGTTGTCGTCTTCCTGCCGTCCTATGACTATCAACAAACACTTTGTTCTCACTGGGAGTCTAGTGGACTGTTGTCTCGTCTCAACCAACACAAGCGAGTGTTTCGTGAACCCAAGCATGCCAGCATTTTGAGTCAAGTAAGTCAACCGTGGTCATACGTGTTGGTCTTCATGTCTGGACTTTTATCTACACGTGGCGTGGATGTGAATGTTTGTAGGCGACACCACTAGCTCACAGACTCCCGTTTTCTCTTTTCACTCTGGCCGTACTCCTTTGCAGTCTGACCATTACATTATTCATGTTTGGCAGCTCCCCCCCCCCCGAACAAAGCTCAATCAACGAGGATAGTTGGAATAGTCTGCTGGGAGTAGGTCATCAGTTTAGAAGTTTCATTACAGACTTATTAATTCATGACAAAAGAAGACACGACTAACTAGCATGGCTTGTGAAAAAAAGTCTGTGACGTTTAATTGCTTAATGTAATTTGCCCATCAGATTTCAGTTTGCTTGTACAGAATACCGTACAAAAGGATTGGTTTTTGTAAAGACTTTTTCGTCGTGGTTTTAAATACCATCCTCTGTAGTCACACATCATTTTCTGGATTCCTCGATGTTTCCTCTATACAAGGACTATCGCAAGCTAAAACATCTTTTTTAGTGTATACTGTGTAATTAGCAGACCAAACTATGCGTATCCATCTATCGCTTGGCTTCTGACAAATTAACACTCGACATTTACTTTACCAACCGTTAATGAGGAGGAAATTTTCTGTAACCCAATCTACGAGGACTGTGTAGCCATTTCCTTCGACTGATTTCAATCGATTGGAAAACTCTTGGAGGAAGGGAGTTGCAAAAATCACAAGTACAGTTTTTAATGATATCTCTAGACGCTCATCGCTGTTGGGTTACTAATTTGTAGCTGCTTTGAGCTCTATCTATCCACTGTTAGCCAGTCTGTGCGTTTTTTAAAGACTATTCTACCTTTAGTTTTGTTGACTGTAAGAATCTTATCAATAAACCTTTGGAATTTTTCACCTTGATTCAGAGTCACCGTTCGGGCAGATTATGTCAACAAGAAGAATATACCTTTCTCTATACTGCAAACAGCTTCTTAGTAATTTTGTAATCAAGAATGCTGTTGGGTTTATTGAAAATTATGTTCCATAGAATTACTGCTCTTCAATTTCTTGTTGAACATCACCCACAATTGATCGCAGCTGTCGCATCCCCATAGACTTTCCAGTCGGCCACTTTCGAAAAGAAGCACTAGACTCGAGTTTCGCTCTCATTAGAACAGCTCGTCAGTAGTGCATATCATTGCCACTGCCAGGACTTGAACCATGGACATGCTGTTCATGAGGCAACCGTGTTTACCACTGCGCCATTGACCTCACGTTAGGCTCTTCAATTTGTTTAGCCCATCAAATGGGCATTGATCGAATTTAACAGTTGCTTGATGGTGCCATACCCCAAGATTAATATGTATTTGCAGGCTGATCTCACCTCTGTGTCACATGAACGTGAATTGCAGACTACAAGGTGATATGAGAACTTTGTTCCGTTATCCGAGTGATATTCAGGCTCTGGCCATCATACATACTTCCGCCAAGATCATGGGCTAGATTACTTACAATAATCGCATTATTTCCCGTGTGTTATGGCGTACAGAGCGTACAGGCGTACATGAGCTAGATGGACTGCGTTTTTGCGGAGCGTATTCCAGCGTCCTGTATGACAGAGCACTTACATATACTTACAAGCAGTGTAGAGCATTGTCCAAATGATCGAAGTTACCATTGATGTTCATCGCCCATATTGTTTCTAAATGGATTCCGTTTGGATTGTCAGAGGATGAAAGTGGTCGCTGCTAGAAGTTGAGCAGTGGCCTCCTAAACGTTTACTAATCAACGGAAAAACTTGAAAGACCAGAATGAAATATTTATTGAAAATAGGGTAGTCTTTGTTCAGTTGGGGACCTTTCGCAGGAGACTATTAGTACTTTAATTTAGCGGTGAATTTTATTTTGTAGGGGGACACAATGATAAGCACAGCACTGAACGAGAAAATTGGTCTAGTCATGCGTTCACTCAATTGTGTTCCGCGGACAAACTGAACACCAGTTCGCCAGTTTTACCTTTTCGTATTATTCCTTTGGGCTTGTTCAGAGTTTTAGGAAAACACTGCGTAGGATTGATTGATCATGTGCACTCCTAAGCGAGTGTCTCGTTACGTGTCTGTCGTGGGATATACTTGTGGGTGTACTCGACACTGATGCTGCCAGCTATGCTGACGGTGGAGAAGTATCCAAACTGGACCTTGTTCGCGCCCACTAACGGTATGATTGCAAAAGACGCCTGACCCTGGAAGTTATTTACTGACAGGCAGCTATTTCAAGGTGCGCGAAAGTACACATCAGTAATCCTGCACGACTTTTTCCATTAATGATACGACTCTGCATCCGTTGTCAGTCGTATTACACACGCTTCTCCATTAATATATTTCACGTGAAGACATATACTCGTTTCTGACTGTTGCTTCCACCTTCTGATCATGCGGACACTGAGGATTGTGGTTAATTTCAACATTTGTCGTCAGTGGCACAGCTGAGTGGTACACAACGATAGATTCAGCTCCGTGAGAAACGTCGTATCACACCCGTTCATCATTGAATCTATTCTGATTACAGCAACAATAACTCTCCGTATACAAAGAAACCAAAGCTGTTCCAGTTGCAAACAGTTTAAACGCGAATGACACTATATCGTTTAGAAGGAATTCGTGCGACGCTTCACCTTGAAGCCTACTCCATAATGTTCAGCTCCACAGTTTTACCTTATCTTAAAGATCATTTAGGACTTCTTGAAATTGTCCAGAGGTGGCTCATTAGAGATGGCATGGTATTCAGACGAATTCCCTACATTAGGTTTTTAATGGATTACAGGCGTCTGGTAGGAGATCCCACCTTCTACACATCAAGTCATCCATCAGCGAACATCCTCCCATCAAGCAGAATTGTAAACTCCTTCTTTGGAATTGAAGTGTGAAACAGACAGGCTGCTATGCGGAAAGAAGCTCATTACGGTTGGGACCTGTCCGTATTGCATTGCACTATTCAACTCACTGGTCATTATTGAAGTGGTCCAGAGTTTTAAGAACATACTCGATCGATACATACCTGAGGGACCATTCTCAATAAAGTTTTTCTGACCACTTCCCTAGTCCATTCCCACAGGTCACTAAATGTACGTATCTGTCAAAATGTTACTTCACTGTCTCTGACTACACTGGTAGCTTTTTCCAAATTTCTTTCCGTCCACCACTATTTACCTCCTGTTTGTCTTCAAGAATCATTCAACGTAATTTATTTTTCGTTCAGCATAGAGACTGGACCACATAAACCTCACCTCTTGTAAGTAACTACAACCTTTTGGACAAACGTTATATGCATTTGACATTTGAACCAATAATAGTCCCCTAGAATAATGCAATTATGCTTATTGTTTGGGGACTATTCTCTCGACGTTTTTTCTTGCGGATCAGGTTTTACATCGACAGTTTTGATTAGATACCGCAGACGTAGAGTGTCTCGCAAAATGCGCCCACAGTCATCGTAACCTGAAAGGTGAAATGTAGACGGTAATGAGCAAAACAAGTTCCGTTTTCTGCCTTGTAGTTATGACTTCGAAGCTGATTTGTTGTGACAGCAATTTTTTTAACCCTCAGTTATATCAGGAATATACGCAAGGACAGTACATTCATTATAACAAAATGCCTCCTTCAGTTAACAAGGTTTATTTGATTGCAAATCAGGAGTTAGTTCGATGTGTGTGTGCGCGTGAGTGTATGTTGATGTCCGCAAGTGGTTCAGCGCAAGCCACTTGGGGTGATGGTTTAAAGCGCAGGCGTTCCTTCCTTCGTTCACTGTGACAGGTTAATCCGTTCCGGATGCCGCCAACCGTAAGCTGATGTCCTCAAATTTATCATCACATAGTTTACAGTCGAGACGAAGTGGAGTAAAATGCTCGTGTCCCAGTGTAGCGCTGTTCCCCACTGCAAGTGAAACACAGCTGTGCACATCCATGAGCGTCAGATGATCGATGACCATATTCTAAGATAGTTATTGTGCATACAACTGTGAAGTGGTGAGCGTTGTAGAGAGTATCAGAAGATGCGCTATTGAGACCAAACTAACTTGTACTTGACGGAATGAGCCGTAGATTGTAGGACTTGAAAGAATGCTCAAGACTTCGAAGGACTGGATCACAGTTCACACTGTTCCGAGTTTAGTTCCTGCACTATGTGCATATTGGTTATTCCACCCGTGCGTTTTTGGCAACATCCATGACAATGTGGCAAACATGATTGAGTGTTGCACATGCAGAATGCAGTTTGTCATTTATCAGCGAACTTCTACTCACTCACTGAGAAGGTTATGTATGGTAAGCTAGAATTTACTTCGTTGATGGAATTTCTCTTTGATACCTTTTAATTCTGACATATCGAAAACCGTTCTGATCTTTTTTAAGGGCGAGTGACATCTAATTAAATTCTATATTTTAATCCTGTATTTTAAGTTGAATCCAAATTCTATATGTTAAATTGTATGTGTGTTAAACTACTTTTTTCGGGAAGGTGTTACTAAAATTGTATTAATATATGAGGCTTTCCCTTCGGATGTGAATGAATGTGTAAACAATGTGGGGTGGGATTCTTGTGAGTCAAAAACTTCTAGAGGTTTTGACCAAAGCAGCAACTTCCGAGCTCCTGGCGTGGCTTCGTAGCTCAGCTGGTGGAGGGCTTGCCACGTTTGGACATGGTGTTTCCGTCGCTGGTTCGAATCCAGCTGAAGTCCTGACTTTTCACAATTGGGTCTCATCTAAAATCATAAATCTGCCAAACTACTTGCTAGTAATACAAAGCAGCATGCTTGAAGTCTAAAGTGGACTTGATAACAGACACTGTGGTATAGCAGGCTGGTTTGCGATATTACTGCCTGTTGCTTCGGTCACCTTACTTTTGTCTCCAATTGTGTGCACCACACACACTTTTGACACTCGGGCCGATTAGTAATTGAGCATGTCGATGGTTGTTCAGTCTGCCTTTGTCAGTACACCTAGCGATTTTAGTGTATCTGTGTTCACCTTGGTTTATGGTCCTGTAGACAAAATAGCATTCCACTCGGTATAAATAACACGTAATGAATCACTTACCGAAAGGTGTCGGACAGTTCAAAATCATACTAGATTAAAGCCTTATAGTACCTGACAGGTGAGAGTTAATGTTGAAAATCCTGATACGGAGGCTAGTCAACTATTTGCAGTGTTCATATCGTAGTCTGCACAAAGCCAGTATGGCGCTACTAGTGTTAATTGTATGGTCGCCTCTTTGAATCCGGATTGGGAAGTTTTTAACACTACCGGTACATCTGCATCAACCCTATGGTAATAAACCTGTTACTAGTTAAGAAGGGTACGAGGTAGTCCGGTTGGTGTTGGTCAAACTGACCGTGGTCATGTTCTCACAGGAACAGTCTTCACGTTCAATGGGATTGTGATTTTCCAAACACGCAGACCTAAATCGTCTTGGTAACTCGGATGTCCACTCACTTCTCTTCACTCAGTTTACATTCACATGACGCAGGTAGGCGAGCCAGCGTATTCATGCATGTCGGTATGTTTCTCAACTATATTCAAACAACACGCATCTTGGTCCGTCCACCGTGTTTGTTGACTCGTGGAATTTCGCATACCCCTATTTTTTTTTTACTGGCAGGCCTGTTGGTCGATCGGTTGGTTTGCTAGTTCGAAAACGAGTGCTCGCACAATGACATGCGCCAGCTCATACATACGCTCAAAAATTGTGCAGACGGTTGCCCTCTCTTTCGTCTTGGTGGTGTGTGGCTGTGTTAACTGAAACGTGATAGATTGCGGCAGTCAATATTCACCAAACATGCAGGTGTGTTTGTTGTGTGTGCGTATTTGATTAGGTTAGTAGTGATGCCGATCACGTTTCAGAAAGATGACTAAACTGTGGGTCGCGCTAGCTTGCAAGATCCATATGACTCACTTGAGGTCAACCAAGCTCCTACATGCAAATTGCATGTTTGATATTTTGTCATTTGCAATCACGATGTTCTATCTCTTGGGTATCTAAAGGTTTCTTAATCTGGACTACACACACTGTAAGAGAATGGAGCATTGTACTTCTCTCCAATGCAAAATTAACCTAGAAGACTGGTTTAGTTACCACATTGATGATGCTGACATATTTTTATCATGCCTTGTGGGTTAAATGGGTGTTTTCATTTAGTTATCCTTAATCTAGGTCCGCTCATTACAAGAAGACTCTCGAGAATGATTTGCATTAAGTGTCACTAGTAGCTAAGTGATGTGGGGGAATTCGAACATACTTCAGAGGACAATAGCTGTTGCCCTGATTCAGATCGGCATGATAGTTGTGTAATGCAATCGTCCTCTTGGAAAAATCTAATTTCTATATATAAATATGGTTGCATGTGTTGATAGCATGGTTGGCGGCATCCGAAACGGATTAGCCTGTCACAGTGACCGAAGCCAAAGGACGCCTGCGCTATAAACCATCACCGCAAGTGGCTTGCGCTGCACCGCTTGCAGTTCCACTCACACACCACGTATCCGGTGTAAACCCGAAGGAATAAGACCAGTAGGTGTGTGAGTGAGGCCTTTGTGTCCAGCTGGCCAATGCTGGTTAGCCAATTGAATGGCTAGCACGAAAAGGAAACCCTTATCTCTCGGAAAATAAACAGTCAGAGAGACTGCAATGACAAGATCTGTACTAGGAAGAAAGATATGTAAACTGTAATACAAGAAGCATTTAAGTATACGAACGCATGCTATTGCATTCAAGAGAGGACAAAGTTGAAAAACAAAACTCAAAGTTGAACTACGAAAAGATCAGACAGACGATTCATCATTCAATACACCAGCAAAGCCCAAGAAAAGAGTAGGTAGAAGATCACAGACACCCAAGTTGCTGAAAAGAGGAGCAGATTAGTTGCCAAACGACCATGGTCTTGGTCGTTGCAATCATTAACAAAAACAGAACGGATATGCCGGTATGACCTACCTGAGCCTAGCATACTCGTTGTCTCTTCGCCGACGGTGCATTATGAGTACGTTGGTGACCTACTAGTCCAAAACGGCCAGCGCATTCGCGGCCGCACACATCGCAACGCCATATAGTCATGTCACCACGACCTATGGCACCGATGGTTCCCTTGCGTACCACGCGCTTTCGTTCTCGGCCGCGCAATAACTGCTCGTTGAACTCGCGGACGCCCATCCGAATTGTATTCCTCCAAGCAGTCCGGTTCAACGCTAAGTCTTCCCAACATCTGAAATCAATTTGTTAATAGCATAGGTATATATATACACATATATATATATATAATGGTCCGTTGAAAGTCTATTAATAAGCAAATTCATATATTTTCAACGTATATACCGGTTGGAAGCACACAAAACGGATTACCCTGAACTTTCAACGTATACTATTATATATATATCTTGTCTAATTTAGCTGTCTGGTCTGCTCACAGAGGAACCACTGAAAAAAGACTCAATGAACCTCACTTGCCTAACTGGAAATGAAAAAATGAGCGTAGCTCGTGAAACAATTTTGTGAGTGGCCCTGAATAGGGCCATGGTTTCTTTCACATGGTACTGGAAGGTGCCGTTTCTTCTTCCTCCTTTTTCCAGTTGATCACGTTGCATGGCCTACGTTGTTGCAGCCCACGCAGGTGTAAACCGGTTGAGATTATCTATAGTTGGTACACGAGTGGTCGTACCAACCGGAGCATTGACGACACTGTACCTAGTACACGTTGTCTTCATCCAGATCCACGGGGTCCTCCTTCTGAAAGCATATCTGAAAACGTTGCAGTCTACAGGTGTTAAGGCACGTCGTCTTTCAAAACTTTCCTGACCTTTCATTTCAGACTGCTTAAGCGTACCTTTAGCAACTCGTATAATACGAGCTGTTTCCATGAGATCTCCGAGTATCATAACCTCCGGCATCTCTTGGTCACTTACACGACATTCAAGGTTGAACTTCTTGCGCTTGCTAGAAGGAAAGTCTGATGCTTCTGCAGAAGCTACCTGATTTAATTCGTCAGACACACATGCAATTTTGCTTGTGGACGGTATTTGGGTAGAACCCCTTGGCCCATGTGCTTTGGGGAAAATGCTGGAGGTCGGGAAATTAGAGTTACATCCGGTTTCTAGTAACCCCTCCGGGTTAAAAGAGAATGATTCATACCATTCGTTACTGCCGTTTATTGTTTTTTTCCGATCATAATTTCTCGAAAGATGTTCGGCCGTTTATCTGCACAACCTACTTACCTGGGATTAAACAGTGCAACAAAAGATCCTGATGGCTTGACAGTTTACTGCACTCATACACCTTCCAGTGACGGCTATATCTTGGCAAACATCCTCAACATTTCTTATTCTGTCCAAGCGAGAATTAGAAACGGCACAGGCATACAAACAATGAGTTCACCATTCTCAGAAAACGGGATTTCGGTTTCATCAGGAGTTGGCAACAACCACTGACTTCCCTTAACCAAGCTGGAAAAAGATCTGTCAATCAAACTAAACACAGGAACAATATGACAACAGGGGATCATCCATTGAGATGAAAAACAGCAGTCACACTGATTACCCCCTACGATATCAACGTGAAAAATGCGTTCCTTGTTGCAGCGCATTTCTCACGTACCTTTTGCATAAGCTATATCTGCTATCTTTGTGACGCTGTGATGTTTAAGGAATACATCCGTGGCATATTGTGACAGTGGTTTCAGAATCACTGAAAGATATTCCAGGACTACCGGCGGTTCAAACAATCTCATGCACTCAGTGTTCAGCATATACTGGCGTTCATCAACTTTCGACGATGTGATGGGAAAAAGCGTAGACACTGGATCGTTCAGTTACTGCACTTTTGATGTGCTTGTTCTCGTTTTCCACACGATTGGTGGTGTGGTTACCGAACAGCACAGTAGCCTTAAGTTTATGCGAGGCCCAACCACTCTTACAAGGGAGCCAATTATTCACGAGATACTGGTGCGCCTATTTACTGACAAACTTCAAAGCCTGCAGCAAACTACCCTCTGTTACCAGTGAAAACCATATTGCGGTTGCACTAGTAAATACAGTTCTTTTGATATCCACCTAAGCCTACCAACCGAAGGTAACGCCGAAAGACGTCTTTCAGTAAATGAAAGCGACAGAATACAATGGCACACTGTGAAAAAGCGTCATGTATTGCCCTCCATTGTACTGCTGAACAATCAACAATGAATGTTTGAAAAGTAGACATGCAAGGCAGCATTTTACGCATGCGTTCGAAGACCATCTTATAACTGGCAGTGGTCTCGTTCAGCATCAGTGTGTAAAAACTTGACATCCACTCCAGTCGCATATACCGACATATCACGTCATAGTATGGAAACACCATAATTTAACTGATGAGTTGCATTCCCAAGAATAATATCCCCATACCTAGGATATAGTTGAAAGGCACTTTTAGGCACAAACATAACGAACCTTAGCACTTTCTCTCGCAGTAGAAAGTTATAATTGCCTTCCACTTTTAATAAGTCTCACAACTTAATAATTTCATTGCGATTGCCGAATTTGTTGTGCCTAGTACACAGGTTGCCTAAATCGTGTCGACGCATCCTAACTCCATACTACTTGTTCACATACAACCCCATTTCACGAGCACTCTTAAGGGGGTTCATCACCTCACACACACATGCAGTTCATCATCAGCAGCCAAACATCTATTCCTAGGATAAATATATAATGCTTATCAATCTGAAAATCGTGTGAGTGGACCAGGTACACCTTTTCGATTTAATATCTATCAGTATGATAATGTGTGACCCAGGATGCATTACATCTGTAGTCCGCAAAATTACAACTTATTATCATATCAATGGAATAAGTAAACATTACCGTTTGGAGGGTGTTGTGCGAGGTGTACAGTGTACGCATTTGTACACCACACTTACATACGAACAGCCTGTCGGTAGTTCTACTTCTCTATGTTTCTTAGCACTCGCAGCTATTTGCAAAGTGTTAATGCAAAAGCTTGTGCAAGTTTCTCGTTGAAGTTTGCGCAAGTCTTCTAGATATTCTTCAAATTTCAGGTACTTCAGCTTGAATATTCTTCTGAAGGTGCTTTCATCGTTCACCACCATACTGATTCAACGCACGGAAGTGAATTACCCGTAATCGACCGTTTAAACTCTATGTGATGTCAGGTTAACTGAAATATGCTGTTTTTCACATATGACTTGGAAATATCATTTGTACCATTTTACTATCACTTCACGTCACATTCATTTCATCGTAGTTTCTCAATAATTCATGTACGAAAGGAAAATCATTCTTCGAGCCAACATACACTCCCTACTAAGCTGCGTAGGTTGACGGGCCTCTAAAGAGATAATCCGACTGATATTTTTCGAGGTAAACCACACAGTTATTGTCCAAACGTATATCGCAACGCTTATTATGTTCGTGCGATACGTTTTGCCGATAGCAAATGAAATCAGGGAATTTTCTGTTCGACAACACTCACCTGTACTTTGTAACTATCACTAAACTCATTGAGAACTTCTACCGCATCCTTTGCATATAGCCCTGACTTCTTGATTTTGGACTGTCCAAGATCAGTCACTTTAGTAAACACACATGTTGGTTTACTGATTTTCTGAATGTCGGTCGACTTGCGAATGCGTTGAATCGAAAGAAATCGCAGAACAATAACATCAGATCATCGAGATTGCGGAAAGGTACATTAATAATTAATACTATATTTTTGTAAGATAAAACATTTTAACTTGAATAACCTTGTGTCACAGCCACTATTTTAATTCTTCTGTATGAATCTTTCATTTAAGGGATTAAGTTTTTCTAACCACGGGAGATGAACATTTGATATCTGTGGCTACATCTCTAAATGACTTCGAAGTTTTGGAGTCAGTTTCCATGCATGAAACAATCTAGATTTACCAGAACGCGTTAAATTGAACAGAGTAGTAATAAACAAGAAATCTGGAACTGGACGTAACTGACTATCTGCATACATAAACTTTCTATAGGCTGTTCCATGTTGTGTTCGTCAACCGCTACCTTGTGGCTTACTCGGTATCAAATGGTCTCATTTTCAACATTGCATCGTCCGATGACTTATTGACAGATATTTTAAAAGCAGACAAGTGTGTTGTGTTGCCAGCGGCTTTCTCTGGGTATCTGCATCCTTTTCATCTGACTGATTTCTGCTGCCGATTCATTTAAGCACAAATCAGTAAAAGGCCTGGCCTCCATTACTGATTAAATTCCTCAGTAGTATATTTTTGGCCTTCGCATGATGCATTTTTGCGTCCGTGCTTGTCAGGTTAATGCACTGCCTACTAAGGTATATACGACCCATATTCTAGAGCGAATCAAAGACGCATCAATCTTACATGATAAATGATACGAATGCGTAGACTGAAAATCGATTGTTATTCTGAGCTATTGCAAATTTCACATGAAAATGTTAGATTTAATTTTTTTCCACTTCTGTCGGCGAAAGCAGTCGGTCAGGTAGACACGCTTAATCGTTTGTGAGTTAATACAAATTTTACGGAAACATTTGTTGGGTTCGAATTGGGAGGGTTCTAATGTCAGCCTACATAACCACTTTTGAAATTAGTCACACTACTGAAACGTATTGAACAGTAGTGTATACTTTCTCTGCAAAAAGAGGCTCCGATCCAACAGTGTTTTAATTCGGCATGCGAGGCTTCCTTGTCGTGTTCACAATAGCTGATGAGCCTAATCTAGTTTTCCGTTCCCCAGACCATCAGATATGAATGAACAAAAACTTTTGTTACATTAGCAACGGTCTTCTTGAACGGAAATGGATGTATAGTCAACAGACTTTAATCGTGAAGGGAATTTGGAAACTTCCCACAAAAATGCTATCAGTTTCGTGCTTGCAAAAGTAGCACTACAACACTGATCTCTCTCTTCTACAAGTAATAGCCATCTTTTCTGACCAAATTAGGCCGATATTTCGTGTTTAAATGACCTGTTCCAAAATAGTCGTATGACCGTTCATCAGGGACTGAAGCAGCCCATTTGAATCAACATAATCAATTAAATTCGGGATGAATGGAGCATTTAGTGCAGTATCATTGCGCCCTCCCCATTGTCCTCGAAGGTCGACCATCTGCGAGTAAAGGGTTGTGTTCGATGTAATGTAGAGAAAGTTATGCTATACATGGTTTTTGAGTCCTGAAATACATCTTCGGCGATCGGTCATCGATTAACATCGGCTACAACGCTAGGTTTGGCTGTCGCTGCACCTGTTTTACAATATTCTTCAGAGCTAGTGTAGGTGCATTTGAACGCGAGCTCATAAGTGAATTTGTGCACATTTGTGTGCAGTAAGATCAATCAGCTGAACAGAAACAGATTTTATATTGACCCGGGCGACTCGCGAAGTACGCTGTGTATAACTACATGTAAGTAATTGTGACATTATCCTAAAGTATGTGCGTAAATTTGTTCAACCAGTCAGACGGACCACCTGTGGAGGTATTGTGAAAGGGTCTACTCAACAAGTTTTCTAAAGTTCTCGGGAACCACGCCGAAAAGATGACTGATATCACGTGGTCTTAGAAACAGTGCAATCTGTCGGTTTTCATTTCTACTTTCGAATAACAAACTAGTCAGCAATATGGCTTCCGTCATTTACTGTCATGCAGCAACACGATTACATAAAGGTTGGGATATTGTCAGACTGCTCACCTCTAGGTAAGTCGCACTGCAATAGTTCCAATCCAAAAACTCAGCTACCAGAGTTGTATTATGTCTACTGTTTTGTCTGTACTCGCGACCGAATTGATATGGGCAATATGAAGGGGAAGACGGTATTTCTGAGGATACCTTTCAGTTCGTTCGCTGTTCTAGAAAGATTCAAATATTGAGCAAGCTTGGTTTGTATCCTATCATTTTCCAATGGAAGGGTCCTTAGTTTCTATAGCGATTGCGCCACTTCCGCTAGTAAGTCTAGGTGCTGAAATTTGAAAACAAACTCTCTGATGTCCTCTGTACACTCACATTTGCAAGTGGTCACGTCTGTTGCCGTTTATAACGTTTTTTATTACTCATGTTAAATGTACTTGATTGAAAAATATAGAGTTCAGTAAGGCGGTAATCCTTAGCAATTTCGGGTTACAGGTACGTAACGTGTGATAGAACGGAAGCACTAGACAACACCGTCTCTCTAATGAACGAGAGCCCTGGCATGAACCCAAAATAGCTGGCTATGAGACAAAGCTCCGGTGGACCGTACAAACGACTTACACCCTTTAAAACCAAAACGATTCCAATCATGGCATCGCGTTGTGTTATAGAAAGATAAGAGAAATGTAATTTCGAAATGGCTGCCTTCTTTCTATAGTATTCGAGTGCACTGGTGCATCCAGTCAAGTTAACACAACCAGGAACATTTTGCGAATAACGGGTCGCAGGCCAGGTGAAACTGACTGACGGTCAGTGAATAGATTATGTTATTCGTTCCAACAGAACCACGAACCATACCTCGCAGGTTTGATTCAACGCGATGTCTTAGACTTGACTATAGCGTCTCATCTGGAAGGTAACATTGAAGAAACAAACTTTCTTCCAGTGAAAAATGTAATTTAATCATCTTGTTGTCGTTAACATTGTTATGTTCACTTCAGATCATTGCTTTTATCACGACTTCGTGTTTCAGGTTATGCAAGCTTACAAAAACGCGAACACCAACACTCGAACCGGTGCTATATTGATATGCGTGATTGGAGGCAAGCTCAGTGAAGGAATCAATTTCAGCGATGACTTGGCAAGAGCAGTAGTTATTGTGGGAATGCCGTATCCAAATCCTCATTGCCCCTTGGTGAGTTGTTCTGACTGCAAGCCAGTTATGATTTTTGAATGCACATGAGCAACTATGTCAGTTAGTTCTAAATTGGATTGAAATTGGTTGCAGAAATCCGAGTATAAACATCTGAACCGCAGTTGTATTTCTAATCAGCAACAAGAACCACGTGCATCCATCAGCCTATCAGTAAAGCGTGAAAATCACAGGCAGGAGCCTTGAGTCAATTTTTCCACCAAATTCCTGTGACTTCGACAACCCCACAGTGTATCTAGCAAAACGATTGTTTGAACTTACCTTCTCGAATCTCTACTGCACTTTTGATTTTGGAGAAAGGAGTTCAATATCAAAGGTCTTACTTTTTCGTTTCGACTGATTGAGTTATCTTGCCTACGGAGTCCGCCCTGTGAAACAGGCGATAGTTACAACAAAATTAATTGACTGGACAGATCAATAATTGTAACCTCGGAGCTTTGACCGTTGTAGTGTGTGTGGTTTCTGTTAGTACTTTGCACCCAACTGAGATACAGGTCTGTTGATTATGCTTCTTTCTGTGCTACTCCTGTTAAATTGCGCAATACAAACTGCCTAGACCTGGACTGTAGTAGTCTGCGATGTTTATTTTCTATGAAACGCGAATCACGTGCGTGGTTTAACTTCGTAGCTGTAACTCTATTTGTGTACACATAATCCACTTCGACTACCAAGGATGCAACTAAAAAACTATCCCAAGGTTTTGCAACTGACGTGATAGTTCTTCAGCTTAGATGAACCAATCGTTAGATTGGATGCATTTCAAGATGAGACTAATCTTTACTGATTGTATGATTACGTCCATGTGGATCG
>JTDE01001086.1:145801-166579 GCA_014338405.1 Paragonimus skrjabini miyazakii
TGAGTTATACGCCTTCACAGATTGACTCACCCACAAGTGGTGCTTACGTTCGAGTGGTTACGGCCACTAAGTGTATAGGAACCTTGATGAATGTGTTCTTGTTTTACACAAAATTGACGGTTGGATGGTGTGTTAAGGCTATTTTGGAGTGGTCTGCTGATGGAATGGCGTCATTAGATTATGTTGTTGCAACCGGGTTTTGTTGGATGAATGAGAGGTTTCGCATAGTGAGCTAGAAAACTCTGGTGGCTCACTGAATGTGTACGAATGCTGGGTTGTGTCTACAATGTGCTTACAATTTCGTTGTTCGTGTGAATTTTAGCTAGAATCATAGTTCCGTTTTCTTTGTCTTTGTTCACCGCTTGTGAATAATTAACTCTGCAAACAACTTTTCTCCAAGCAATACAGACAGCAGAGCACCGACAAAAACGACATTTGCCTTTCTGTACAAATATACTTCGGTCTGCCGCTTTATCCTCGTCGTATTTCTGTTGACAGACGTGTACGGAGATACGAGTACACCTACGCAACAATGTTGTAACTAAGTACCTGAAAACGCTTACGACTTCAGTTACATAACGCACATTATCGTCACATACGAATCAGTATTTTCTGTCTGTCTGGAAAGCGTATTAAATATCCAAGTGTGCACATTCCGCTTTGTGACTGACACATTCTGTTAATAGCTACTGGTGAGAATTTTAAAAGTTAAAAATTTATAAAACGCCAATTTTATCATAAACAATTGTAAATATTTCGTTAAATTAAATTTATTTCAATGGCTACAAAGATTGCCGACACTATGATACTGATCGGTGCAAGCGTTTAGCCTAACAAGAACGTTCTTGATTAAAGAGAGTATCGAGGTGTTAGTGTGAAATATTTTCAGCCATTTTTATGAAACACAAACTAACAAGTGTGCAGGAGCGGCCTCCAACATACTGGTTTAGTCCTATCGGTCATTATGTGTGCATACCTGAAACGATTCCATTTCGTAGCTCAGTCGGTAGAACACGTATCGCTTCTGAGCACACCATACACACCACACACTGGTCTAGTCCTATCGATCATCATGTGTGCATACCTGAAACGATTCTGTCTGTGTATAAGTGGATTTTTACTTGTTGAAGGTAAAAAAACTATGAATTTATAGAGACCGTCTTGTCGTAACCGAAAAAATGGTGCAGCAAACCAACTCGATTTCGGCCAATCTTCATCAGGTAAAATGCATGGCTGATAAGTAGTGTGGAAGATGCTGTAATGTTAGCAGGATACCCGATTGCGAAAAATCTGACCTTCGACGGAATTCAAGTCAGCGAATGAAATGTTGTGCTCTGAAGCGGTACATGCTCTACTGGCTAAGCTATGAAACAAAAAGGGAAGCTCAGAAATTTCACATTCGGACACAGTGCTGGCTGGACAAAAAGCACACAGCAAGTAACACGCTGAAATGGGGTGATCTACGCCCTAGATAAAACTACAAAACACACCTCGATATAATTACATCACCATCTCGAGACACAACTGAAACTGCATATGTTTTGTCAACACGATACCCTGCTCATCTCGCGTTCCTGTTCCGGCAACTGTTCACTAATATCTTCATCGTGGCTCGGTCAACTGATATATTACAGTGGATGAAGGAAAATGCAGCTGACTTCGTGGATAAAATTTCCGTTTTGTCTATGGTTTGTGTTTTGCATTCAGACTGTTCAATCCTCATCAATCTCTCTGATTAGGCGGGTGTTTACAGTCACAATAGATTCGGGTATAAATTACTCTACAGTCCAATGTGATCTGAGTTCAAGTTAACATAATGATATGTCTAGTCTCCACTACGATGAATGATATACGGGATCAGATTATGTCATGTTCCAACGACCGGTAATCATTCGGTGGGCGTCAGTTTAGCCTACTGATGGCATCACCGACATAATGAACACTGAAAATACTGCAGTTTATCAAGTATAATACCGTGTTGTTTAGCATTTCGATAAATGTTCCGAGGGCTGTGCAACGAAATGAACACGGAAACTCAAACATTTCACAGTCGGATTTAGTTGTTTGGACACAAAAGGTCAAAACAAGTGACAAGCAAAGATGGGTATAAATATGGATCGCAAATAGTTAGATCAGTTAATGCCTGTAAGTGTGCGATTCTGTTCACGTTTGGCAAGAATCCTGATTCCGGTTATTTCTCACAATACAAGTAGGTTATGGTTCCGTATGTTTGGACGTATTTATTTAACGGGAACATGCGATAGGCCAAATATTCACTTCGTTACATCAATACTGAAAATCGAATCGGGAGGATGTTTCCGAATTCTGATTGCCGCAAAAATCATTATTTGTTCAAGTTAGCAAATACCAATCTTCGGAAATTCCATGGAGTTCACGCAAATGGAAAAGGAAATCAATGTCCTGAAACTTCCAGAATTATCGACTAGGGTGGAAAATTCTTGTTACATGAGAGAGTGGATTGGAATAGATTCGGAAAATAGTCACGTGGGAACATTACGGGCAATGGCTGTATACCACACTCATTGAGCGAGAAGGACGGAGTTCGGATCTCACGATTCTCAGTTACTCCACTATTGATCCAGTCCAGCTGATGTTAATGATGTTGCGACCCACATGACTAATCTCAAGGAAACAAATAATCGGACACAGACAGTATGCAAGTTTTGGCCTAACTGTACTGATTCACATAACATTAATATATTTGTCTAGATAGGAATCACGAAACTTGAATTAATTCCCTACGCCGTGTTTTTGATACATGAATGTAGGTTTGTTCAAAATTCTCTTTTTTCCTTCGAACAAACGAAACTGTCTTTTGAGTCTGTGTTCCGACGTTGTTTTAATGAGAGGGCAACGAAATGCATACGGTTTACAAGTTAATGGTCACCTGTTCACAGGAAACAACGGACAGGGGGGTTATTCAAGCCAATGACCGTCACGCTCACATGGCATCTGGACCTCTTGGTGCCAGTCGCATCCATAATGCTACAAGTAATGGATCCAGATCCAGAACGCTTAACTAACTGGTGGTATTCAATAATGGTGATAGTTGTTCTTCTCCCATTGAAAATTGATGAACGGGCTCTTTTTTAGAGGCTATTCATTCGAGAAAGCAACACATGGGTTAAGCATTTAAACAGGACCACAAACAAGAACACTCATTTGTTTCCGGCACTCGCCCCAGACAGTCCCGGTTGCCACAAACCTCAGTGCTCAGTTCCTTTATGTGGCAAGGACCATTTTTGGCGATTTTGCATTCCGATGTTTCTTTCTGTACTCTTCCTGCGACTTGTTCGACGTCAAAATATGTGCTCTGGTGCTACTACTGAATAGCAATCGTGTAAGTAGTATATTACGATTGCTCATCCTCACTACACTCCTCCCCTCGCGAAGATTGTTCTAGCTGCAGCAAAAGCCTTTCAGGTTCTCCTCATTCTTTCGGCGATCTGCGTGTCGGCTTCGGTGAAGTCGCTACACCTGGTGTGCATACTGTTCTGATCAGGCATGGCAGCTGCTTCGACCCATCTTGTGAAATGTTCCGTCATGACTGATATATTGATTTCTGGATGTGGTTACTGGGAAGGGACACATCGTATCCACCAACCATAATCCTTCAATCTCACTGACCAAAATTGGTTGTGTAGGATATTGACTGGGATATTTGGAATTTTTCAGGAGCTGACATTGCTGGCACACCAGCACATTCTTTTTCATTCCCGGCCAGTATGCCCTTCGTCTCAGCATTTCATAAGTAAGGTGACATCCCGTATGAGCCAACTGATGACATTCCTTAACAATTGTCTCTCTCAACGCCGTCGGTATACCAGGCCGGCTTATAAACTCCCGTAGTCAAAGCATTAAAATTCCCGCACTATGCAACCGTGAGTCTGATCAGCACATTCTCAAAGCCTTCATTTCCGGACTCCTCTCTCTTCTGGCGTTTCTTCTCTTGATAGAAGTTGATCAATCACTATTCGGATTATCGTGTCCATCCTCTGCGTTCCCTGTAACCTCCCGGGGTTGTTCTCCAATTCAATACTGTTGACTCCGATCACGTCCTTGGGAACTTCATCCACGCGCTGCTTTCGGGAAGCAGATCGGAAACATAGTTCTCTCTTCCAGCTACACGGTGAATTGTGAAGTCGTATTTCTGTAATCGTAACACCCAACGAGCCAGCTTTCTTCGGGGGAACTTCGCCGATTTAATCCACTCCACACGCTTGTGGTCAGTCTCCACAGGGAAACGTCGGCCGAGCAAGTACGGTCTCCATTTTTCCAATGCCCACATTATCGCCAAACACTCCTTCTCTGTCGTTGAGTGGTTTCGTTCAGCAGGAGTCAATACTTGACTAGCATATTCCACAATACCGCCCTTCTGCTTCAGTACAGCTCCGATTCACACATCGCTCGCATCCGTCGAAACAACGAAGCTCTGTCGAGTCACTGGCAATTTTAGGGTCAGCTGTCCCTTCTTCATCAGTTGTTGGATCTCGAAGAATGCTTGATTTGCCTTTTCTGTCTCAAGAATTTCGTACAATGGGCTGGCCAGTTCGTTAAAGTTTTTGATGAAGCGGCTGTAGGACCCGACGTGACCGAGAAACTGCCGCAACGTCCTCTTCGATGTTGGCACCGGAATGGCCCCGATCACAGGAAGTTTCTCGGGAATTGTTTAGACCCCACCTTGACCGATCTTGTGATCGAGCAGTACTACCGTTCGTTTCGCCAGCTGACACTTTGGACTGCTGATTCGTAAGCCGGCTTGTTCAATCTTCTGCAACACAGATGGAACGTGTCCGATATGCCCCGTCTCATTCGCACTGTAGATGACGATATCATCTCCGTAGATAACACTATTGTTCAGTCCTTCCAGCACCTACAACACCAATCGTCTGAAAGTGAACGGAGCGCCTGACAGTCCGAATGGCATACGTTTGAAGTGACACTGCTTTTCTCCCACTGTGAACGCCGTTTTATCTCGGTCCGATTGATTGATTGGAACTTGCCAATATCCAGACCACAGGTCGAACACTGTAAATGTCCTGGCGTTCTGTAGTTTGTCGAAAATCTCTTCCACGGCTGGCACTGCTGCAACTTCATTCACTGTAATCTCGTTGAGTCTTCTGAAGTCGACACAAAATCGAAATTTACCACTTGGTCTCCTCACCAACAAAACGGGAGAATTGAACGTGCTGTCATCTTCCTCAATGATTTCCTCCTTCAGTATAACCTTCACTTGTCGCTCGATTTCCGGCTGCAGGTGAACCGGGGTTTTTCTGGGGCCGAACGGTCAAAACTGTGAAAGAAACTAAGACTTAGAACCATGAAAATTTGTAGCATTAACGAGCAAATAGAGTCATCACTACGATGAAGCTGACATGCAATTAAACTGTGTGGAACGTAGCTGGTGCAAATCATGATAGAACTTTCTGCTATTATTTGTCTCAGTAAGGCGTTTATTGTATTGTAATGGAACCCACGTTAGTTACGAATATGTAACCCCTCGTTGTTCTATTTCTACGGGGTTGGAACAACATTTTGCATTGTGCCCTCGTACGTGTGCATTTCAAACTATTTCAAGAGGTGTTCCATCCACCATCATATATCACTCGCTCTTCTCCCGGAATTTTGCTAATTTTGTCGAGATTTTGGAACCGAATATTTCAGGCATGCGAGTGTTTTGCCATTCCTATGCTCAGTTGGCCAACTATGCCAAGTGAAGCAGTGTTACGCAGAATTGCTCAGGGGAACCCGCAAAAATAACTGCACATCGTTATCAGTGATCGATTGACGTGATCGACTAAGCACATCATATTGAGTTGCACTTTAGTGCCTCAATAGTTGAGGAACTATTTATCCTAGAACAGATGTTAGGACTTTGTGACTTATAAACTCTTACATCAGGGCAGGCTTATCAGCCAAAATCTTCGGTGCCTCAGTTACAGTTTGTTCCAGTGAATCTAGACCAACTGACATTAGAATGCAAGACACCTTTCAGTTTTAAATCGTGTCAAATTTACTTTGTTTTTGTTCAGACCCAAATTTGCTTTACTCATCCAGTTTTCTCCTTATCCACTGTACCTTTCAAGTAACGTGAAGGGCTAAGGGCAAGCAGGCAATTAGTAGTAATCAGTAGATAGTTTAGTAAGCCTACTATGTATTCTGCTCTGCAACTGACTGAGAAAACGAGACCTTGCGACCATCGCTTCCACGTAACGGGTCGGTTGCCCCTTATCCTGTTGACAGCCAAGAACAGGGACGGCGCAAAAGTTGTTTATTTAGGAAATTAACACGGGTTGTGTTCAAACAAGAAAAGAAACAAAAACACTTATTTGTATATGGCAATCGTCCCAGATGGTCCCGGCTGCTACAGACGCTAATGCTTAAAATCTTTGCGTAGCCGGTACTATTCCATGGCGTACTCCATCGTCGTGTTGGTGAGATGTTCCTTCCCGTGTTTTTTCTGTGGCTACTTTGTCACCCCGCTACTGACTAGTGGTGGTGTGAGTAGTATGGGGCGATCGCTCGTCCTCACTACATTCCTGTCGAGATGATCGGACAACTGGAGCCATTTTTAAGCAAAAGAATTAGAAAACGGTAAATTACCAGGATTAAAACAATCATGAGCATCACACAATGACTGACCATTTGATAAAGAGGTATTTGAATTAATGGGGAACACAGAGTGGCATCACACGTTCCATCAGCGGCCACAACTTCAACAGATGAGGACACCTTTGAAGCATGGGGGGCTTCGCCAGACCAAAACGCGATAAACCGGTCTTGACATTGGGAAATTCTTCAGATACAACAGGTTTCCCAATCTGGATCATTGTAGACCTTTGTTGATCAGGCGATTTAGGACTATTCCATCAGTAACGTCTAATCGAAAATTCTAATAAAGCTTGGTAATTCGATCTAGTTATCTGGAATATTACGCAAATCGATAAAACAATAGAAAATCAAGGTGAAGTGATTGAGACTTGTACGGTACAGTTTGACTAAATTGCAATAAAATTGCTCCCCTACATTGAGTGTGGATTAACCGGACGCACAAATTATCGATGGAACGATCAAGACGCGTCTGAAATTGGCCAACGGTCAACCGGAAATGAGCCCATTACAACAATCGAGTGTGATGAAAACGTATTAGACATAATCAAAATAGTTTTAGCAGATAAGCAATTTTAACTATAGAAAGAAGAAAACCGACGTTCCATGTGCAATTATGTTGCGCAATGTATCACGATTATTTGCTGTAGACTGCTAAAACAGATAAAGGCAAATTCAGTATCGGATTTCTACCAACCAACCAAACATCTCTGACCAAATTTATCATTCCGCATCACACCAAACACAGCATGACAAACAAACATAACGAGCTCCATCAAACCCAGCAATATCAGTTAGCGTACAAACCGAATCTGTTCCTCGATTAACGAAAGCACGAGAGTTTACAAATGAAGCACACCGTCCACCATGTGTAAACATCCAATACTCTGAATTTATTGTTTTTCACAAGGCATAATTGAGGGTGAATGCTGTACACTTGTGTACGATTTTATGACAATTTGGCAGAACATACACTGTTCTCACAGATTGCAGAGTGTTTCAGCGAAGTTAACGAAAAATAACAAAGTGCTGTACTGTGGTATATTTAACAAAAAGCCGCCCGAATATTCTACAAAACCAATGAAAACCTGTTATTGTGTATTTCACTATGTGTGAAATGCAATTCACACTCCGCAGAACATAATTAATGAGATTTGAGTAGACGTGATTTCAGATGCTTCTTCAAAGCCAAATTCATGTAAATCATAGCACACGGGTTCAAACATGAACAGATCACAATAGACATAGTTCCAAGCTCAAATATTAGAATCTCCTGGGAAGGACTGAACAAGAAGTACAATGTGTTCAATGAATAACATATTGTGAATAACAGAGTCAAAGTGATCGTGGTTAGAAACAATCTATTCAACTGTACGTTATTGCTCTTGTTACTCCCATTTACTCCGACACTCAGAAGTTTTCCATTGGACTTGCGTAGCTTATAGAATATGGGAATGTGCGTGAAACAGAGTATAATGACCGGAACAAAATAATTCAGTATAGCCCATGTGAAATTGTGATTTTCAATCATAAATTGAATCCATGTCCCAGACCATTTGAAGTGCAGGCGACATACATCATTCACTAGTCCACGTTTGCATATCAGTGGCGGATACAATATAATTACCATGAATGTTAAATAGACGAAGGTTGTTCCAATCAGTTTTTGTTGCGCGTTGCGATACCAAATGGGACAAAGCACAGCAAGTAACCTGTCGAAGGTCATGCAGATCAGGTTGTGTACGTAGAGGATTTGGGCTAACCAGAACAGGATATTATACGAAGTCAATTGACAGATTATCATGTCTAACACTGGGATATTCGTGTAAAATTGACGATTGGTCAAGTACCCGGTAAACACAAAAATGCATGCACAGCCAGCGAACAGTATCTGATTTCGCAACAGCACACTGGTAACCAACGAGCCAATTTTGAATTCGAACAAAACGCCGAAAATGACAAAATTGAATAGTACTCCGACTATACTGATAAATAGATTAGCAATGTGTGGTATGTCACTGGTGCTTATGACCATGATAACTATTCTATTTTGGCGTGCATTTTCCCGCTGAGACATAGTTATCCATTGTAGGACCATTATTTCCAAGGCAACGTGTTCCTCTAAACCAATGAAAATCAGAACCTACTGGGGAGGATGTATTTATGTGGAGTAGAACGTGATTGGGCGAACGGTATGTTTTTGGTTACTCATAAGTGGGCCTATTACATAACATTTCATATCATCATAGTTGTCAACTGAGCAAAATTGAGAGTATTCAGTCACATAATTGAATCACTAACGTTCGGGCAAATGCAAACCCTCCTTCAACAGCAGCAGAAACACTTCGAGCAAGCACAGTTAAAGCTGATTGAAACACTAATGCAGAAACCGAGTTTCCAGCAACCGACAACTGGATCCAACGAATCCTTCAAACCTGCAGCAGTATTGCTAATCAACACAATCAGTGAGTTTCACTTTGATCCTGTAATTGGCACCAAGCTCGAGACTTGGTTCAAGAAGTATGGAGATGTTTTCAAATTGGAACTGACAGACGCCGACGGTGCGCGGAAGGTGAGGCTGCTGTTCCGTAAACTGGATACCTGAGAACACGAACGGCACATCAACTTTATCTTGCCGAAGAATCCAAGGGATTTCAGCTTTGATGAAACCATCCAAGGCGCTGTCTCAAACTTATGGCGACCAGTCATCCCTGTTTAATATACGCTACCAGTGCCTAAAGCTCGTGAAGTCAGCAGATGATGACTGGGTGACTTACACTGGAACAGTCATTCGGGTGTGTAAACGGTTCAAGTTCAGAACAATGAATGAAGATCAACTCAAATGTATAATTTTCGCTTGTGGATTCCAATCGCCAAAAGAAGCAGATATCAGAACACTGACTTTGGCAAAAATAGAACAATGTCCCGAAAGCACTCTGGAAGACATTGCTACCGAATGCCAGCGCCTGGTGGATCTGAAGCATGACACTGCTTTGATTGAACAGAGCAGTCCCTCAAACGTCCACACGGTGTTCTCAACTGTCCCTGTCAAGGTTGCACCAATGTCGGAACGCGACAATTGTAGGAAACCTTCCACACCATGTTGACAAAGCGATGGATGGCATTATGTCCGATATTGTTCATCCAAACGTCATCGATGCACCCACAATAACCGGCGAGGCCACAAAGAAGACAACTGCAGTCTCAAGAAGCGCCGGAATTTGCTCAATCAGAACTCCCGCACGCCACACAAGCCCTGCTTCTCAACAGCACAAGTCGTGCTCGCAGCAAGAAACGACCACTGGATACGCGGAATGTACGTATCCGTCTCCATCAACGGCAAGTCGGTCAGACTACAGCTCGATACAGCATCCGACATCACACTAATCTCTGACCGCACGTGGCACCTGACTGGCAGGCTTGCAATATGCCCCACAACTCAACTTGCACGAAACGTTACTGGTAATCGATTGCCCATCATTGGTGAAATCCACTGTACCGCAGTCTTTAACAGATCATCAATCAAGAGTACCTGCTACGTGACCCGCAACCCTGGACTGGATTTCCTTATATTAGATTGGATCGACAGACTGCATCTATTTGACAGACCATTATTCTAACTCTGCAACCGAACTCAAGCTCAACAGAAGCCCACGATGACTCCAGAAGTCCACCACCAATTCACAAACGCTCGCCAGCAGAGACACTCGGATGTGTTCGGAGAAGAACTTGGTTGCTGCACCAAAATAAAGGCCAGCGGAAAAAGTCCCCCAAGTCATGTTTTACAGACCTTCTTTACCAAATACCGGTTAAATCCATTTAAGTCGACCTTCGTAAGCAGCTCTATGTTTGAACGCAACAATCTTCAGGAGGACGTTGTTAGGGAACCCGGTTTATTCCATCCGAAACCGCCTCCGTCCTCGAGAAAAAACGATTGATCCAACCGTACTTAGCAGAACTGTCCAGAACGGTCGAGAGGTGACCTTAGCTAGTTTTTACCCGTCCGACTTATTATTCCGCTATGCTCATTAGAGATAGGAGAGTTCGAGTTCTGTCGAGCGCACCACTATATCCAGAAAGAATTAACGAATCGTTTCGATGGTTCACAACAGTTCTAAGCAGTCAAGTATCGCAGCTTTCTTCTAAGAAATGCAGTCGTCGTAGATATATGAAGTTGTAAAACGATATGACAATCACGAATAAGATTCTGATAGTTCAACAATTAAAGTCTTGGTGGCATTGTATCTGGAAGCGCTGTCCAGATGGTCACACTGAGTGAAAACTTTGACTACCACCATTAATACTGCCCAACAACTCTTTACTGAAAGCTGTCTGTTGGCTATACTTTGGAGACAAATTTAACCAGATGTTTTCGGTTGCACATGTCATTACCCTGAAGTTAGCTTGTACGCATTTCAAGCAGTTCCTCTTGCGATGTAGCCTCTGCGATTGGCGTCAACAGCAATTTATTCACATTCTGTATAGTAATGTAAGTCAGAGGATACAAAGGTTGATCCAACATTCTATAGACCCTAATACAATCTTTTCCGATATGTCTATTGTACTAGTAGCTGTGGCGTAGATGAAACCGTCTTTCTGAAAATGAAAGCGAACTGAATGTGACAAATAGCGTTGTGGTCTGTACACACAGATGAATATCTGTGATAACGCTGTTTCGAACTGTTCGAATATTTGATTTCTATTTGAGGTGTACAAGTAAACTGTATATGGAAGTGAAATCTGATTGAAACTTTTAAAATTACCAGGTTTACCTCACAGGACATAAGAATGATCCAGAAAACAAAAATATGAAGTAACAGACTGAATCAGTTGTGTTAAGCGTCTAGCGTCTGCTCACCTATTTTTGATTTACCTCGAGGATACGCTAACTAGGATGTTTACAAAGATGTGAGTATTGATGAGTAGTAAGGGATTTTGGTTTTTCATATAGATTGAACATCACTCACGATTGATCGCAGCTCTCGCATTCCCATAGACTATCCAGTCGGTCATCAACGTACTTATGGTTAACCGTTGGCGAAGAGATTACGAGCATGGTACGGTCAAGTTTTGTCAGTTATATATTATTGTTCCTTCATATCAACCAACAGTCGCCGTCGCTTGGTAAATCACCCGGTCCTCTTTACAGAAACCTGAATCACTGTCCCCACCTAGCCTCGCCTTTCTTCAGCTTTGTTGATGCATTGTATGATAAACGTCTTGTCTGTTTTCCGGTCAAGCTCTGCATTTTTGCCCCACATTCCTCCTATCCGGAGTACAATAAAATGTACTCCTGTACTAAGCCACATTTTGCACTGTATTTTTGGTATTCTTTTTCAGGTTAACCTTACCATTTGAGTTTCTATGTATTTGTTGCTCAAGAAGTCAGAATTGCACTTACGTACTAGTCTACCTAGTGGCTAACTAGCATTTACCGGCGCGGCAGAAAGGTTTCTACTCTCAGGCCTCCTGATCATATTCTAATGGGTTTCCACTGGATACGCGGTGTGTGAGTGGCACGGAAACTAGTGCAGTACATGCCCCTTGTGGTTATGATTGTTTTCATGTGTCCTTTGACTTTGATCACTGTGACAGGCTAATCCGAAACGGGTGTCACCAGCCCTGTGCATGTGGGAGACGGAGAGTGATAGCGTCACTGACAGTGTTGACAGAAATGAATGCGGAAACCGTGTTGAGCAATGTGAGTCAGACGTACAACGAATAAACACAGCTGGTTATTTTGATTACGCCATCTGTTAAATATATATATGTCATCGCAGCACATAGTTGGGACACGCATATGATACGATTAACGGATTGATTGTCGAAAATGTGTCAAGCGTGAATGTTAGCTCAGAAGGATAGCTACACATTCCTCGAACATGTGAAAATAGGGAAGTTAATCATTTTTCTATCTTGGCATTTGTAACTATAGATCATTAAAGACACGGGAAGGTGTGTGAAGTTACTGAGGTTGTTTTATACCGTGTTCAAAAATGTCTTCCTAAAGTAACCATGTCCGGCAATTCATATTGCTAGTGACCAAGTTCTGCACGTAGTCTTCTAGTTTTGTTATGAAATGCAATTTTCGGATAATCGCAATAGATCAGCATGCTGTTCAACAGCAATTCATTAACTGAGACATGCCAGATGCTTGATATCCAAGTGATGCACGATATGCCATTACGACTGCTGGAAGGAATGGGTTAACAAGTCTCAGAATCGCAATGAGGTAAACTGAATAAAAGTATTATAAACTTTTCATTCGGCCCCTTTCAAAAAGAAGCACTAGACTCGAGTTTCGCTCTCATTAGAGCTCGTCAGTAGTGCATATCATCGCCACTGCCGGGACTTGAACCACGGACATGCTGTTCATGAGGCAACCGTGTTTACCACTGCGTCACTGACCTCACGTTAGGCACGACCGAATTATCATATGTGAACGCTCAACCACTTTCTCTTGTGAGTCATGATCAGGTTGCCCGATCGCCTCGAGAGGAGACATAGTTACTGTCTGTTAACTCCAATCGATAACCCCGCGATTAGGACGATTGGGCAACCTGAATATTACTCACAAGCGAAAGTGGTAGAGCGTTCACATATGATAATTCGGTCGTGCCTAACGTGAGGTCAATGGCGCAGTGGTAAACACGGTTGCCTCATGAACAGAATGGCCGTGGTTCAAGTCCCGGCAGTGGCGATGATATGCACTACTGACGAGCTCTAATGAGAGCGAAACTCGAGTCTAGTGCTTCTTTTCGAAAGGGGCCGACTGGAAAGTCTATGGGAATGCGACAGCTGCGATCAATTGTGGGCGATGTTCAATCTATATGAAAAAAGATGTGAGTATTTACATGCAAATACATCAGCCAATACAATGCAAATATCATGAAAGGATTCCAGTAAACGTTGGCAAAACAATTTTCAACGGAGAAGTTGTACCTGATAATGGTATATCCATGACTTGTTGAGCACAGCGCTTCATTGACCGCAACATATCTTGACTTCTTTTATACAATTTTCTCAATTTCTTCCTAGCAGCAAGCCACTTGTTATACAACAGTTGTCCCAACTCACTACATCAAAGGTAATCTATGAATTTAAATGTGGATGCAGAGCATCCCGTGTTGGCACAGTTCAGTCGCGGCTTGGAACTAAGGTTGCCGAAAAATTACTGAAACTGATTCAACCAATAGTCATATAATCAGGAAATTTGACAGCAAACACCTGGTGAGAGCCAGCGTCCTCAATCATGAAACTCCACCTGATGACGCAACGTTTGAATGACTCACCAACTTCATTCGGTGTTTTGTTCTCGAATCGAAACAAACGTTTGCTATGATATGCCCAGGCCATCGCAATCAGACACCGTCACCCCAATTTGCCCGTACAAAAAGAATTGTTTGTGACGTTGACGCGGCCTCGGTAATAACTGGACTGGTTTTAAACTTGGACATATTGTGGTTGATTATGGCTTGGAATTTTGCACGTTCAATTCGTCTGCAGTAGACATCAACAGAGACAGCGAAATCTGATCGAGTATAAATCGACTCTTGTCAGTCTCTCGTCTGCTGTATTCAAATTTGCGACGGATAATAGTTGTTTCAGAAGTCTACGCCGACTTGACTCAACAACACTTCGCAAGTAAATAACCAACATGCAATGAACTCGTAATCAACTATGTGACCTTAGTTAATGCTGACAGAATTTAAGCTTTCATCGTTACATTAAAGCGGTATAAATCTACTGGTTCATTATCATTCCGGTAGTGTGCGAAAGTTTTGCTTTTCACTGGGGAATTATGATGGTTAACAGTAGAACTAGTTGTGTGACTCCAGTGTTTGCACAATATGTGTAGTCAACAGTGTGTCTAGATTCGCCTCGCGTGCATAAACTGTCAGGTAAATAATGTACCAGCGATTACATGGGAATTCTGGTCGAAATAAATTGTCTGTAAATTCAGAGTAACTGGCCCGCAGTTTCAACATAAAAATGAATTGTCAACCGGCCCATCCAGCTGGATCATCCTGCCTGAATCTGCAAAATTAAATGACAGTCATCTTCTGCAGCATTTTTAGGTACCGGCAACAACTTCTGATAAAATAATTCATGAAGTGCAAGTTACGGGCCAAGATTCCTGGTGCTCGTCAATAACTCCGAATGTGACCTTAGTATGGCTGTCAGCTGCGAACGTCTCTATAACCAAAATCACGTACAGTGAACATAAAATAAACTTTTGCAGTTTTTTCAGTAATTTACCGCAGTTGTGCTTAACACATACTTGAAAAGCTCCTCAGTTTGGTACAGTTAACAGTCTCTGTTGAGGTGGAAAAGCTGCAACATGTAGTCACAGAGGACTCGTGTATTTAAGTGTGACACCTGTTTTATGATTAATGGCTTGGGGCAATAACTGCTATTCGGGCTAATCATACGACACCAATCTACCCCGTCGTGCGGACGGCCAGTTGTTTATATCAATCAATCTAATGCGGTACATTATAATCCTGAGGACGGAACTGTCAATGAGTTCTGTCCGAATAGTAATATAACAGTATGTCGTATTCATAGAGTTAATAACCAAGTTGGACAGGATGTATCTCACAGTTGTCAGTCGTAAAATCGCCAAAAATAAACATTAGATTGTTATCTGCAAGAAACAGTAAGTTATACTGCAAGTAACATTAGTTGCTCGGTCCAACGTAGAAGTATATATCAGTTATATGTAGAAGTGACTGAATATTGAGCTACCTTTCATGGATCCGCCAACCAAGTTCCGTTACGGTCTTACTGAATTTAATGTGCTTCGGAGCTTCGAAACATGTGAATCGTTAGTCTCTGGAGAATTGATCGTTTCTTGTCCACATCTTCACTTGCACCTTCATAACGTTGTGAAAACATTCCAAACTGGATCCACACACAAATCAGTGTATACTCTTATTCATGCGTATGGTTCTGCCGTTATCTCCTGCATAGCATTATTTCACGTTAACCCCTCTCCCTGTCTATAAAAGATCTGTTCGCCCCTTTTCATTAGAAATTTCAATGAATATTCTGTTCACTGAAGATACTGTTGTGTAGTAGCTGAATATATTTGCTCCCAAAAATTGTGACGCAAATTATTTACCAACATTAAATGAAGTTACGAGTGCGCCTCAAATCAGTCTGTTACAATCACTTTCTTGATATCTTTATTTTCAATGCGCACCATCTCACCAATACCAGTTATGTATTGTGTCCCATTTTTCTTGTCAACCCTAACTTGTCGCCGTATTGTGACGTCAGTTGTTATGAGGTTAGATCGAAGACAGGCGTATTTGCTCAGAGAACACTTTTAGCTCACAATCACAGTGAAATATCAGTTGTATAAAATATACCATGGTTATGTGGTGGTTTACTCATGGGATGGGTATTCTTCTTCTCATCATCGACGATATTTTGCATGAATGCTAACCTGAAAAGTCAATAGCGATAGGTGATATACATTGCATAATGACGGGCAAACCACATCTTATCGGTTGTATAAAATGATCTCTAAGTATGGTCGGTACTACGACGCAATACTCACCATAACTGCTGCGCATCAGACCTTAGTTGCTAGATCTCCACCTCATTAAGAAATTGAGTACTGACACGTGGTTTGACGTATGACAATAAAAACTTAGGCTTAAAACCTCATGGTTGTTAATACAAAGGGGTGCTCCATCCGTCGAACTCAAGATATTTTTTTAGATTCCTCGTTACCAGAGAGTCTAAAACTGTGACATTCTGAGCGCACATTAGCCTATTAACCTTACTAACATTCTGAATTAGTGATATCCTATTTAAAAGCTCGTGCAACGTCCTACTGAACGTGCTACTCACAGTATGCTACACTCTCCAACTTATTTCACGATCATTAAATCCCTCTAGTATAAGGAGACTTTATGATAAATCTACCTAGCCCCTAGTCATACTGAGGCATTGTTCCTACACTTCTGGATTAGAAGAGAGGCTTCTATAGGCCTCGGATGTGCCATCTGTTGTGAAAAAGTCTAGCAGCTCAGTATTTCGCACATTCAGCTAAGTTCCACGATAGCGAATAAACTTTTGAGCCAGCTTCATGACACCCAACCACTCTACCTTGTTACCAGAAGATCCTGTTAATCATATAAGTGTGGGGGTGGGGGAGGGGATAAAGTTTCTTACGTAAACATACGTTGAATCAACAAAAAACAAAGAAGTACTTGGCGATACTCCAGTTTCAGCCTTGAAGCAACGAAAATCGGGTCAGAATTTCCGAAGAATGACGTAACTGGCGTGATAAGTACATCCAGTTCAACTCGAAAAAAGTGTGAAAATGTTCCCATCTTGTTAGAAAGCGTGTTTTCCAGAAAACAACTACAACGGCAGATATGCAGTTGATAAAAATATCATTTAAGTTCACTAAACAAACAATGAGTATGGCTGATCAGAGGTCGAGTAGGTTAAAGATAATGAAGGTCGCCGATAGATTATTCTGGAAAGTTTTATTCATTCCGCCCGAAAAAGATTTCTTTCTGTAGGAGGAAGTCGTTTTGTAAAGAAAAATGAGGCTCATCGACGGAGAGTTTCCTTGTAGCCGAGTGCCGTGTAATGGCACTGATGTGCTACCTTAATAATTCCTCTGGAACTTAACTCCATTTATTCCGCACCCTACCACACTAGCATATAAAATACTCAGAGTCCTTTTAAGGCCATGCTTAATTTAAGGTTCTCTGAATAGCGAGACAGTCTGAGGTTCAGGCATAATACCTGAGTAACCCCCCTGTTCTTGCCGTAATGAGGGCTTCAACAGTGTAAACAAGTATTCCCTTATCCCACCACTCACAAGTTCCACAGGTGGTCGTGTCATCTGCTTCTGTGTCTTTTCTCAGCAACACGCAGCTACCATACGTTTTTGAATTCCGTACATATCAGACGACTAGCGACTCTTCATCATGCTTAGTAATCACGTGTTAATTACGTGTTACCGTAACTCTACATTGAGTAACTGTACATATCTGACCTGCTGTTGATAGGAATCTACCCCACTGCCTTAGATTAACGAACTCAACCGTCATAGGTTTAAGTCTACATGTATCCCATCGCCATGTACCCAACCTCAGCACCCGTTTAACGCCTACATGCTCTAGGATGTCCATCTGCCATAAGAGACCACTTAGTGAACTTCCGTTGCCACTGCCGTAAATTCATCCTGACTAAATTCTTCCTAAAGGTCCAAGTGATGACACTGATGAGATGCTCATGTTTCTACCAAGGGTTAACTCCATTTTATTTTCATACCTTAAAGGGGCTTTCACCGATGGCTGATACTAATTCCGTAAACTCAAGACACTTATTCTGATACGCGGAGCATAGTGGAAAGTAAAGCGCCTTAGTGGCTGCAGTCATGGAGCAAACTGGAAATCCTATCCACCTTGATTTCAATAACACTTTTGATACACTTTCACGGGGAAAAATACATTGGGACCTTCGTGATGGAAGCCTCTACTCCATTCAGGAATATAGGAGTAAAAAGAGGAGTGCCGCTCTTCATTGAATGGGTAAACCTTTGAGGCCAATACGATTAGATTACGAAAGGAACAAAACATCACAAAATCACAAACCCAAAACGACTGTTCTATACAGCCCGCACATCGTGATCCTCTGGAAATCGACGGGAAATGGAGTCATACGAGTGAGCTGTTTAGTTGTCACGAAAATACCTCCTAACTGTTAACCTACTGGCCTAACCCTTATTGTGGCGAAACTCCTTGTGAGGCTGGTATGGTTGTAGGTGGAAGCTCATCTGGCTCGATTTCGACCCCTGAACACCGTAGACCACAGTTACAGACGGGGACACACATTTCACGTCTCCCAACCAGAGACACAGAAGGTAGATCAGGGCCATGTCGTAGACACATTTCCACTTACTTTAGTGAGGTTTTGGACAATATACTTCATCAGGGGCCGTGCCTAAAACTACACTGTTTAGAACCGAGTGGGATGGTCTCGTGATTGACACCTGCATTTCAGCAGACCAAAAAAAAATATATCTGTATAGAAACTGTTAAACTCTCCACATGCAGTGGTGAGCGGATTGCTCCAAATTTAGACTTAAACCCTCGTCTTTTGCTTTATCAGTGAGCATCTTGATCTGTAAGAAGTGCCGTCACCAATGTTCACGTATAGCCCCGAAAAACTGCCAATCCTTGAAAATATCCAGGATGATCGGAAGCTTCGTAGTGACTCTGAATCAGCTTTGGATGTGGCTAACATGATGGTTGCCGATAATAGACCGTGAAAAGTGAATGGTATTGTGCATTTGTTTGGCGGATGCTGTAACAGCCTTGTACGTATCAGAAGAAACGTAGGTGCCTGGTATGAACCGGCAAATGGACGCCCGATGAGTTATTTTACGTGACTTGAAATTCAGCAGTCAATGTTACAAATCTGTCAGCGAAGGCCTTCATGTGCTTCGGATGGTTCCTTGAGCCTTCGGAGTGCTACTGGGTGGGATGTTATGTAAAACTTTCGCCACACTTGTGAGATTTCACTTTGAGCACAGTGTGCGGATGAATTCGACATACCTGATGCACGACAAATTATCACTGAAGAAGGTGAGACATGTGGGCACCCTCATTTTGGACGGATTGAACGGTTTATCGTACACACATTGACTTGACATACTAGGTATGTATTCGTGTTTTATGGAGGACCTGTCGTACGCTAGTTTGCCACACGTATCGTATTCTCTCTGGTCCATTTGTACCAACGCGAATCTCTGAATCCGTAATCCCCTTCCATGTCTTAAATAATAGTGGACAACCTTCTTGAACAATTCTGTTACAAACGAGCCGTCTTCAAGCAACGCAAGGACAAATAACGACCACTGAATTGAAAATAAAATATTATCAAAGTTTTTAAGGTACTCTTGCACAAACAATACAATTTTCAAAAAACCACCACAGAGTTAAACTATGGCAATCAGTATCAACAGAAGACGTATGCAGCCGGTACATACCTCCATTAGCTGAAATTGAACAACGGTTAAATTTGCATACATAAAGTTACCTTACAATCTGGTTTGATAATTAAGACAGAACAACAGAGATTTGTCTCTTGTGGCACAGACTAAATGAAAACAAGTAGATTGCACAATGATCTCGAGGCTAGTAAAACAAATGTACTGGCGGGTATGTTTGGTCAAGCAGCAAAATTAAAGGAGAATTATGTACACAGAAGTTGACCACAAAAATCGAAGCATGTGGAACAATAGGCGAGAAGTTCCTAGTCGACCCTCACGCGATACATCGTACCCATCAGTTCAGGTTAGCTCCAATACTAATCAGTGTCCAGTTGTTCAGTTGATCATACGTAAACATTCTTAGTACAGATTTCGGGGATGGCTTCAAATTTTCAAGGGGAAATTCGATTGCACTATATATATATTCGTGTTATTCTGTGTTATCGTCAAATTTCACGAACTCTTCTTCACTAACCGTTCCAGATCAAAAGTTGGTTCTTGGAGAAAGATGATATGGGATCGTTGGGTTGCGTGCAACGCAGTGTTAGATCGAAACTTTGTTGTACGATTCAACGGTAACAGAATAATTTCTTAGTAAATACGGGTTCCGTGTTCTTTCAAGTGGAACGTTATGAACAATGGTATATGGCTGATTGCTGACGTTTTACGCGAATGACACAGCTTGAACCATCACGGAACATAGTGATTTCGGAATCATGTGGATTAATGGCGGTTTTCCGGGTTGACTGTTTGCCGATAGACAATCAGGCTTTCCTTTCAATCTAAGCCGGTTGGACCTTAGGATATGAAAACCCGATCGTGCATAGTGTGAGTTTAATGGTGTAGTAATCCACAAGTTTGCCTTCTGAAAGTGTGGTCAGAGTACTAGTCCCGAATACAGCAAGAGGTACACTACTGACCATCTTTAACAAGAACGAAACTTGAAGGTAGCTGGCTGAAAAGTTCATCTGGATGCAAAAGCTGCGATCAAACATGAGCGATGTTCGACTTTAAGTCAACGAAATCCTCGACTACTCATTAGTAATCTAACTTAATCTTTGTCGGTGTCGTAGAAATGCTTTTCCTCTTTGAATAAAAAACAGTTGGGCAAACGAAACTCGGCG
>JTDE01001087.1:0-40827 GCA_014338405.1 Paragonimus skrjabini miyazakii
TCATGTCGTCGTCGTCATTCACTCCGCATTATGTAATACTTTAGTCTTAGCAAAATAATAGTTGTAACGTGGTTGGTAAAACCTTCGATCGAAATATCTTCGTATTTAAGATGTGATAATTTATTTGGGCCTATTGTGAGGGCGGTGACTTTGTGGTCAACAAGGTTGCCCCGTGTAAATTTCACTGAGTCCCAACTTTAGCGGCAAATGTATATACTATTGACAGGTTCTAACGAAGGTGAAGTTCCAGTATGTCTTTTTTTCAAAATCGGTTGACTGTAACGTTTATGAGAAGGCGAGAGAGCTACAATCGGTTGTGAGTGATATTCACCTTACAGTAACCAGAATTTTCACACTACTTTTAGTGATTATTATTAGTAGTTCATTCAGCTATTATGAATAAATCACAAACACGCAATATACGTAACGTTGTCCGAACTTTATCGATTCAGGTGCACTTAACGTGAATTTTAAATAAGTTAACAAGAAGGATAAACAGGTTGTTTTTGCTACTTTGTTCTAATTCTTGTCGGTTTGATGGAATAAGTAACTGACATTCACCCCACTGCCTCTCACTGACAGCTCGTCAGCACTTCCGCCTGCTGCGTGCCGACTTACAGATACTAAATCAATGGACGCAAAGCATGCTGAAAACAGTGACCAGCTAGTGGGTACGCGGGTAACAAGCTCCAATTGTACATTTATATGATTGGCGTGTGGGATCAGTTTCATGTACACCGTATACATACACATTCTACAGAAAGAAGAAACTGACTGAACAAACACAAATAACTTGTCACTTTTTAGAGGTTAAGTTTACTCTGTTAGACTTTTACGATGTGGAAGTGTAATGGCTGAATTTATAGCATTGCTCTAAATGACCGTCTCCTATTTTCCAGTTGATTCAATGTATTTTACAGGATCATGTTGTATGACTGATTAACAAACAAAGTCAAAGCTGGTTTATAACGTGTGGCCACATCACGCGATGGACTTCCTCAGATTCGCGAGTGTGGGAGCTGACTTGAAATAACTGAACTAGGCGAGTACCAAACTTTAGATTCACTGAGAGCTTGCCAAGGAAGACAGTTATATTTCTGTAGTTTTGCCTTTGTAGTTATTTCGTTTCAGATAGATTTGAATCTATGCAACGCCAAATGGGATGTCTGTTATAGTTGTTGTTCCAATGGGATCGTTCGTAGCTACTGGAGATGGTAAACCAACCATGTCACCAACAGTTGAGTTCTGTTTTAGTACTTCATTATTAGTAAGCAATACATCTTCAGCACTATGGTCCACATTTTCAAAGTAAAGTGACCGGGTTGCTCTAAAACCATGAACAAGATGCTGAGCTATGGTTAACACACCAACTCAGAAGGAGTCACGCGCATTAAAGAAACCTGTACCATCGTAAACAAAGAAATTCTGAACCAACAAAAGCGGAAACCACAATTGATGACCACAAAAGTCAACATGGCTTGTTCCATTTGATATTTTGCGTCTACCAGCTACGGAAGTTGGTACCTCTGATTGCTAAGAGTTGTCGCATGTTGGATTGTTTAACGTAAAGAATGCGACATCCTCTGTTTCCTGTTCACTAAAATCGGCAATATTTCTTTGATATAGGTTATTGTAAGTGGAATGTTAACTTGATGAAGACAGACCGTTTGAAGCACTTACCGCTGTGGGTAATCACTTAGTAGTGTTTCCATCTGAGTGGAAAAGGAAGTTGGTTGAGACAATCGCAGTCTTTCTGAGTTGCGGATGTGGTCTGTTTCCATATAAGACGGGCCATAGTTCGAGGTCGTGGACTTTGTGAGCTTCACACAAAATGCGAGGAGATTAAAATGTTGGCATTGATTAAACAAATTCGATATGATGTACATGTTCTGGGATGTGATTATGACGTGTTTCATTCAATGAATTATTAAAATACGAACATATCCAGATATTAAGAATGACAACAACCATAATCTTAATTAAGATGTATGAGGAAGGGTTCTACCGCTGCGAAACGATAAATCTACTTCAGCCGAATTTTAGCCATTGGAAATGTTGTGTGAAAATGAATATTCCTAGCGTTCACAGTAATCAAGGATTCTTCAAGACCAGATTCTGAAGGACGTCCCAGTACGTTCGTTCTCTGAGGACTAGTTAACAGCGAGCAGCAGATAATCTCGTCTCCTTACTTCTGCAGACGGCGTTGGATTATCATCCCTTTACGGTCCGTGTGGCCAGCTGAAATTTTTTTGAGAATGTACTTCTGAACTTTCGAAACTTTGAGTCGTGCGTCGTTTAAGCGCAAGCATTCTGGAAGAGGTTGTATGACAGGAAATACTACTAAAGTTTTGAAACAGCTTAATTCGTAGAGTACAGGGGGAAGTTTGAAACAGACATCATGACAGTACAATACTTATCAAAGAGCCATTTAACCTGACGCATTTCGAGAACAATAACTAATTAATAATTGCTAAGACCCATGTGACATCTAGCCTACATGATATTCTGAGATAACACATGTAGAATGTACAATACAGGAATTAATTTCTAATGAGGTTAATGCCGATTCTGTTATGTATTCCGTGTGTATATCAAAGTTGAACGAAAATAAACATACATTTGCCGACAGAACGAAAATGCATCATGAAAACAAAAAAACGAGGCATAATGTGATGATGGTTCTTTTCAAATTCATCTGCTTCGTTAGAATGAGTTCCGTTTACCTACGTGGAGCTGGTTATTTATACAGAAGAAATAACCAATTTGTCGTTGTTGATTACAGGCAGTTAACTCCTGAAGGTTGATAGTTTAGTAACATAAAAATACAACGTTTATAAAATGCGCTTGTTTTTTGCCCTGCAAGAGTTGGCTTGTTCTGTTGAGGATGGTATGCTAAAAGACCACAAAGATGAAACAGAGGGGTTTTTAGTACAGTAAGTTCAACAGATTGAAAACTAGCAACTTATCTAAGATTTTAGCTGTACTCTTTCGGTATACTTATCACTTGTCTGAATGTATCTGTCTGCTTTCATTCTGTGGTTGGTAAGTGAGCCAGGTTTAGTATCGTTGGTTTGTTTTTTCCTCAGATTCACTCTTGCCTATAGATTATTATCAACTTCCAGTCACTTCTTCGAAAAACCAAACTGCTTGACGCCTGGACAACACCCAATGGGAGTTCCCGTGTTCAACATCCAGAGCACCCAACCATACTTTGTCACAACGGTACCATCAGTTGGTATTTATAAGCTTACTTTCAGAAAATCAGGTTGAGTCACCAAGTGGCTCAGGAATTAGAACCATTCCCGGAGAGTGAAGCTGAATCACACCATTCATATAAGCCTTCAGTTAACTGTGATGAAATGCCGTGGGTGGACTCAGTTTGTGCTCCTTGATTACTTTTCTCATTCGATCCGTTTCACCCGTTAACTTTTTCAATCAATTTAAGTAGAAAATCTGAACTCTGCGTCAATCCATACACAGGCAGACATGCATTGGCAGTTTTGGTTTCCTCTAATGTGTACTCCTCCCAAGAATCGAAAGAAATTACTTTGGACACTATGGTTAAAGGTTTCTTCCTAATACTCCGCACGTTCAAAGGTATGTAAAATTTTGTAATCTAAATCTGAGTGAGAGAGAGATGGCAGTCAAACGCTTCAACGGACGAGTTATTAAAGGTATTTCCGTATTTCATAGGAAAATGTTTGCAGAGATTCTATAACCGGATTAACAAGTTACATGTTACAAGAACACGAAAACATAGTTTATATACACACTGGTTGCTCTGACGCAAATGTTTAGGTTAAAAATAGCCAAATGTTGTACAGTTTTGTGAAAAGGTTTTCTCACTTTGATGGGGAGTGATTGGTACTTATTACTTTGGCTTTTTAAGTAATGAACAGCTGGTCGGATAAAAAGGAAATACAGACGACAAAAATAAAATACTCATGCAGGGTTTATCATCACCGGTGAAAAACCACCTTCATTAGATCGGATGACGATTGCCATTATTGCTTGACCACAATTCGATTTCATAATGTTATGTACCCTTTGAAATAGCCATTTTGGCAAAGTGGCTTGCGGTACTGGATTCAAACAGACAGTAGACGCACTAGCACACTTAAACCGAATAATTGACCAGGGTCATGAATAATCGGTTAAGCCAACTCCGACCTGAAAAGAAAAAGGAAATGACGTTTGTAGTTGTTCCGCTAGATTTTCAGGTACACGATTTTGTTTCTGTTTAACCAGCGCTGGGTGACGTTTCCGATTAGTAATACTTTCTTCCCTAGCAGGTTTCCGTTTGCTTGTCATCGTTATGCTTGATTGAATTTCACAGTCCGAGTTTTGTATGTGGTGAAACAAAGAGTTAACAATCGCTATCAACTTGTATTGTGAATTTGTCACCTTTGAGAGCTCAGAGCTGTTATTTCCTGTGGCAAAATGATAACACATCAGTGTATCATCCATCTTTCAACCATTCGGTAAATTTGTTATAAACAAGAGGAGTACAAAATATGAGCTAACTTGAATCATATCCTTGAATGGGCTGTGTGATCTCAGAGTTGCATGGTTAATTGGGACTGAGTTGCAATTAACATAGTGCTTCCTTCGTACTGCATCAACAGCCTATCAGCCTGCCAAACCTTAAAAATTGTGCTAGATCAGGTGAAATTTCGAGAGGAAAAGCGAGTGAAATTCAGCAAAGGTAATGAAATCGATCAGCACCAAGAAGGAAACAATAGAAAGAACAACAAATTGGTTGAACCCAGCAGTTAATTCGACGTTCTAGGTTAAAATTGGGCTGAAAGTTGATTCAGTTGGTCGCTAGCAAAGTAAGAACACTGGTTTAGCTGGAGGGTTCCACATGTTTTGCAAGATGCTCTGTTATACGGAATACGTTGTAACTGTATAGAGAACAGTGCAGTGACAATATTGCACATTACATTCAGTAAGAACTTTAGATTATACGCGCATGTTTCAAGCAGCTGTCAACAGCCTCAGTGATGACCGCCGAACTAGTCGGAACATATTAAGGCTTATTATTTGTTTCTGCATGGTCCACGAACCCAATGACACTGAGTGGGACAGTCTTATGAACGGAAAAAGCCTAAAATCGAGAACACGTTCAAAAGGTGATTGAAGAAATCGGACTGTATAGCTTACTAAAAAATGTACAAACTGCTAATTCTGTCTCACTCTAAATGTGGTTCTACGGGGTATTCAACAAAGAGCAATGAACTAACAAAATCATAAGGCTGTGTAAGGTTTTCACAAGATGGACAAAAATCGACAAAAATGATCTGGCTTAGACAACTGGTTAGAAAAATTCAAAAACCAGACAGATACAGTTATGATTAAAGTAAAGTTTGAAGATGGAGATCAAACGATTCAAGTCCTGAACGTTTGGGTTATCGAATACAGGAATGTATACAAAGGAAGGAGTTTCGCCCTTTGCGAAGAAACTCACCGTTGTTCACAAATTTCTTAGTATATCAGACAGTAAACATTTTAAATAAAACGGTTGAATTATTTCATCCAAACCTGAAGGTAACGTGTGAGTTTGAGGCTGATAATTGTTTACCGTTTCTGGACATACTCGTAAGTTGCCGGGAAGATGGTTCTATTAAAAGAGCTATCTATAGGAAATCCACATGGTCCGGTCAATACCTGAACTTTAGTAGCTTCACACCGGTCCATCACAAACGAGCACTAGTAAATACATTATTCACACGAGCAAGACGAATCTGTACACAAGATAGTCTTGCAAAGGAATTAGACTTGATGACCTCTGTACTACAATTTAATGGGTATACGAAAAGGTTCATAGATAGGCATAATAGACCAAAACCACCTTCAGAACAGGTGGCCACAGTGAGGAAGAAGAAGGTTTATATAGAACTGCCTTTTAAAGGTGATTATAACATGCACCAAACATCTTAACGACTAGTGAATTCAATTAAACGGATTTTTAATGCAGCGGAACTCTGTGTACTAGCCCGGACCCAGAAACTGCCTGTCCCTTCAGTCAAAGGAGATCAGCCTATCGGTGCCACCTCACATTGTGTCTACCAATATACATGTAACTGCAAAGAAAGTTACATAGGTAGAACCGAGAGGTGCTTGATCTCCAAAGTGAAGGAAGATTTACCTAAGTGGGTACAGAACTCCGTATTACAGAAGAACGACAATGTGTTTGAAACACGCAAGCAACCAGCGTCCGCAGTCAAAAGACACGTCCTGACCACTGGACACGTTATCGACCCAGTCTGTGCATTCAGAATTCTATTACGTCACTCGAATCCAAGATTTCTGCGGTTTGCTGAAGCTGTCGCAATCAATCGACTAAATCCGACCCTGTGTGTTCAGAAACAATTGCCGTAAACTTGACCCTTCCCTGGGCTTAGTGGCCTTTCTTAACCCACCCATTGACTATCCACGCTACCCCCTATCTGTTCGATATAAAAAAACCGTTTCATGTTATTGTAAATTTGGTACTGATGAGTCAATACGAAATGTTTGCATCTGGCAGTTTTCGTTTTCTGACTGTTGTTCATATTTCATAAGAGACTGATTTTATCAGATTACTACTGCTGTCTCAGCACAAGTCAATACAATTTATGTAAACATTGAGTTACAGGTGATTCTATTTTGGGTTCTGAACTATTTCCGGAATGAGCCGTTTCAATTCGAGATTTACGGCCATATCAGTTGGAGAGAACCTTGAGCTAAAAAGCCACTGTTAACAGCTTTCAGAGATAATGGGCCGTAGCTTATTAAACTCCATGATGCTTTAAATCTGTTGGTATATCTCTATGCATGTTAGATTATTCAATATGGTCACGCCTTAACCGGAGAGTCTCCCAGATTTTACCTGTATGCCATAGTGCAATATCAATGAAACCTGATAAGATTAATGATGAAACAAAAAATGACTGAACAAACGAATTTTCACCCAGACTGCCTTGAGGGAAACAGTTAGTTGTATAACGCTGTTGGTTTGTCTGATTCATTTTTTGAATGAACGGCGCATATTTTCACATCGACGATATATCTACTGATCTACTCACGTATCATTGGGCAACCATATCTATAGCACTAATTCTTGCCATTAGGTATGTCACGCCCAACCTGGTCTCTACTCAACAACACAAAGATTTTCAAAAAAAACCTTGTCTGAATTGTATCAAAGTACTTTATCCTCTGATGTCCACTTGTTGGAGCATCTGAGATTGGTTTATTTTTCGTCCCAGGTATAATCAGTGTTCATTCGCTTTATCTAAAATACACCTGGCTAACAGCTGCTAAAGTAGACTCTTATCTTTGTATAATCTCACCATGGTTACTTCTGAAGTGATATTGCATTTCAGATAATTGTTGCATTGAGCCAGATTTTAGGAAGTTCAGACAGAACTTTACTGGGTACTGTATAGTTAATATTTGGGTAATACATTTGCTAGTGTAGTTGTCAAACGCTAACGTTAGTATATAAAAAAAACCTACGAAATTGAACAAAGAACTGATGAAATCGGTCAAAGGTTCTTAAAAATGACAGTAATCATGTGGTACGACTTCATTCACATGTTATGAAGATTCAGCATGGCTAGTTTGTGAATAATAGCATTAAATAGGCAGCCTTCTTTGCATTCCCAGCCAGGACAGATATGCGTTTTTATGTGCAATATATCACTACCTTTATTCAGGCCTGTCGATATACTTCAAATGTGCAGTGGCTGACTAGTCGGGGTTTCTTAGTGAGCAAACAACACAGTCAAGATAAAAAGCGTACACTCAATCCTCGATGGGTGTTGGTTGTTCATTCAACCACCACTTATAATTCCTCCTTACCTAGTATCTCCTTTCGTTCATCCCATTTCGGAGGCGTTAGCGATTTTCGTATCCAGAGAGATGTAGTTACGCAATCAGAATCCATTTCTATAAACCAAACAAGCATTGGCTCTTTCTGGGACTACATTATTAACGCCTTGTATTCTGGGCACGTTCTTATCCCCAACTAACTTCTTGAAGTAGACTTGTGGCTCACCACTCCACCGTGCACATTCCAGTAGCTCGTCATTTATGTTCATCTATGTGGATCAACATGCTCAGCTGTATGGGATTACTTTGAATCATGCGAACGAATGTAAGTGAAATGTACAAAAGCTTGAGAAACATTAACCGAATAGATATGGGATATCCACTAGGACTCTTGCAGGCGACATTAACTGAGAAGCCCGGAACAATTTTTAAGTGATTTCGTTCATTCTGATTGAATGGTTGCTCAACCGGCGCACTTCCGCAAAGGTGCAGTAAGTCCAAGCGAGGGCAGCCAACACACATGGCAGCTGCCAATCCGCGTGTGAGCAGGTCACTCATCACAAACCACTGACGAGACGCTTTAATGGCTTGATGGTAACTTTTGTTTAGGTCAAACCATAACATTATTCGAAAAGACACACAGCTTTGTTGTTACGCTGAAACTTGGAACTACACTGATGGTGAGTAGGAGGCAAATTCAACTGATGTAAACAGAATACCACTCACTTATGTTTCACAAACGAACTTTTTGTTCAATATCCGCTTCCGTGGCAGTTCGGGCTATTCCACTGAAACATTTCGGGTTATAGAATATGAGAAATTTCAAGAGTTGTACCATGCAAGCTGCGCTTGACTTCCTTTAAGAACATTGTGAAATAGGGGAGAATAGTGAGCTAGAATTTGCGTGCAGCTTTGACAGTACAGTCCTCATTTGCAATGTGGTAAGACGCCTAGAAAGTGAGCTATCAGAAAGTCGTATTCGCTGCGGAGTTCCGAGTCAATATCTTGATGGAAACACAAATTGACTGGAGGACCTGCATGAAACGCTGAATTTCCTAATACACATGAAACAGTGGAGAATGAGCATACTGGATGGGTTGTGATCTGCAAGCTCACGCAAAAACACCCGCGACATAATGTCTAAGGCAAGTGTACGTTTTATTAGACCATATAAACACGAGCGGGAGTCATCACAATGATAAGGTTGTCACTGTAACTATCGGTAGACAGTGCTCACCAACTTCTAGTTTTCTACTTCTCGTGTTATTGTATGCAGTAACACGATCACAAACAACTGACCAGTAACTTCAATCGGGCCGAATTTGATAACCTGAAAATCTATCTCGGTAGGTTCTCTGTGAGAACGGGTACCGTTGATTTGAACTTCCAACTAACCAATATTAGATCTACGAATTAAGTTTGTGTTACATAACTTGTAAGCTTAGTAAAAGCTATTTATGCACAATCTTGCCACCACTCTTCGCGATAAAACAGGGTTTAAGTAAATCTGAAAATACTGACGCTTTTGCCAAACCTAGTAGTCGATAAAAATCGGAAATTTGCTGTAATTGAAAGATAGCATTGTTCATACTGCCCACATGGAAACAGTAAATTAGAAACGTTCCTTTTAAACACATGAGTCTTCTGCACTAAAATCCTCCTTCCACTCTACAGCCGCATCGAACAACTACTGAGACTACCTTTGTAACAAAAAAGGCTGCCGAAGTATTCAAAGGCCATTAAGCAGCTGTCTAAACTAGAAAGATACCAATTCCACCCACCCTACCACCACAGACATGTCAATATTTTCTTCCGTCGACAGAAGTCTTGGTGAGTAATAAGCCGAGTGCAATTTTCAAGTCTAACGCATTTAATTCGAGGGGTCCATCTCAGATGCACCTGCAGGTGTTGCAAGAATGATCTTTTCTACCCTCGAAACCGTTCCCTTGTTCTTCTAAGCTGACTGTCTGTGAAAGCGCCACCTCGACAAAATGAAAGGAGGCTGCCACAATTTACATTTTAGATTCAGATGAACGCCACTTGTCTATTGGTCTAGTAAGCATCATGTGCAAAATAGTAGGATGACTACTTAAACGTATAACATTACAACATAATAATAATATTAATGGAACTGATGATATTATTAAGTTAAGAGATTCTTGTTCTCACACGTGCCCAGCTTAATTGATTAGCAAGACAAGCAGAACTGGTTCATTTTCCCTTACAAATTCCATTGTTTTTATGGTTATTTTCTAAGCTGAAAGCAAGTTGTTAAACCACCCATTCCGTAATTACCTTTCAATGAAACCGACACCTAGGTGACATCGGATGAAATCTTAACCGACCAGTGAAAAATGGAATCTCAGCCTGGCGCCCACAAAATCGCTGGAAAACAGTTTTATAAAAAGGCGGTTTGCAAAACGTTTTCGAAATCTCAATTTCTATTTATTTCAAGTCAACAAATCATGCAGTAGAGTGATTATCTTAACTATCAAAACGATATGGCTTACAGTCAGTGAGCCATAGAACTGACCGACTGATATCACGTCCATCGTTAGCAGGATTAAATGCACTTCAGTAACCATTACTCTGTGATGAGTAAACGATGGCCATTCTTTGTATTGGCATCATAAGCTAAGTATTCAATTGATGTCCTGGCAGGTTCACCTATTTGACAAAAGTTTTTTGAATACAGTACCGGATTATGCAGCCCACCTCAGTTTCCGTCTTGTAAAGCCATCAGATCGATTCCGATTGCTTTCTAGGCAGGCTGGAGATTTTATCGGAAGGACGAAACCGACCGAGCTGGACGGTTCCTAACAGCGAGGTGAACGGTAACGGTACAGCTTATCGATCAAATTGGTCACTTCTTGAACCAAGTCCGTTAGTTTTTCTCCATTTGCTTTGACAACTGCCCGATTTGTAAGCTTTGCCATTCACTAACAAGAGGACGAGGAAACAAACACGTTTTTATTGTTGCACAACATTTTTGTTTTTCGTTTAAAGGGAGCATCGAGAGAGGACGTGCAACTAGACAATACGCTGACAGCAATTAACGCGATGATTTACTATCTCGTCCAGCCGTTGACCAACCAACCTTGTTGGTGGGTAGCCTTTGAATGATAATTTGACAGTTTAGACTCCTTATCGTCTGTCAGTTTTGTAAAGTTACTGACAGTGCATACCGGAATTCGCTTTACCAGTCAATCTTGGTAACACCGAACTCACTAGGAAATGATTTATCTGAGAAACGCTTTCAAACTCTGTTCCACAGTCTTCACAATGAGTTGATTTTCCACTGCACTTGTACTCTGTTAAGAAATTATGTATATTGGTCCAGTCCATGGTGGAATATGGTCTACGTTCTTTCATTTGTCAAACTAACAACGAAATCGTCATTTGTTCACTTGTTATTTAAGCCGATGTCATCGTGAATGCTACTGACGGGGACTGTCTACCACCTTATTCACTATAGCGGCCATATTGTTCACTTCTTGACGGTTGGAAAATGTTTTTCATTAGTGTGCGTAATTCCACCTGTTCAGACTTCCTGCCGAAAATGTAGACCAACAACAACGCAAATGACGACACACGGCTACTCTATCTACCTGTCAATGAAGTACACCACTGAACTTCAGTTATGCATTGAACCTGCAGCGCAGAAATAGGTCATTACGTTAGATCAGGAACAGTTCTCCAGAATGACTGATGCACTCATAAATGTAGTTTATCGTCTCATTTACATGTATACAAGCATACAACCAGTAGACACATGCATATTTGTCAGCCGTATGCCTATAGTTCATCGACTAGACAAACTGTAAGGGCGCATAAGCAGGCAAACTGGTTTTGTAAACTATTAAGCTGTGATTTTTTAAACATGTGATAAAAGGAATAGAAAACATAACTTTGTTCAAAATTTCTTCATGCTGTTGAGTTTATAAAATCACAAAATAAAAACATTGCATACAATGCGTCGTATCGACTGATTGTATATATATGTAAAAGTTATTAACATTAAACTTTCGGAAACTTTTCAAGGAAATAAAAGTCCCCGTCTGACCGACTTCAACTTCAAACGTGAAAATGACTATCTAACTTTATGAATGTTACTGTTACTTTTCCATAACTGGGTGGACTTCATTGTGACTGAGACATGGTTATTATCGTCATGAAAGGCTTGTGTGCAACCAAACATGATTTGGACATATGGAACTATTTTCCACTATTTTCCACCCAGGCGCGCAAGTTTAGATGTGAACCCACTAACCTCATATACATACACGCACATATAAATGAAAATGCAGTGGTATGTATATCCAGAGTGAGCAACATGCCGAAGAACAGGCGTGTGTATACGTGAAGACACACAGTCACTGAAAGATTACAATTCGGTTGGAACTTCCTTCCAGTGGGGATAACAAGCAAACTTCTCTCGCAAGCGATCGAGCGCGCACTCTCTCTCTCTCTTGAGTAAGTCTGAGTGAGCTCGGATGAACAGACCAAACCATCGGTTCACGCGTAGAAAGAATGAACAGAATGGTTTTGTGAGCAATGACAATCAGAGGAGAAATAAGCTTATGGTTTGTAGAATTTCTGACGGAGATGTCATATCTCAAAACCATGCCTACATATGTGGACATGTCATAGAAGAAATTTTATTTTGTTATTCAGGAAAAAGTTTTAGAATCGCAGATTGCTCAGTTCCGTATTTGCTCAATTATGAAGTTTTTTGTGAATACCACGCTGTCCTGATGAGCGTGTTCAAAAAGAATGACCACCCAATAGCTACGATAAGTTCAACGCAGTGACTACGGCCAAAAACAAAACAGACACGCAAACGGGGGACAAACATTTGTGAAAATACTATTCGAGTGTAAGTGGGGTCACGAGAAAATTTTATTCGCTAGAAATTCACAGCGATTTCAAAATAAATTCATTTGTTCGGTAGCAAAGAGACGTGAATTTGACTAAAATGTCAAAGCACGGTAAAGTTAACTGAGGACCAATGATATGCAGGTGAGTGATGCGAAAAAAATACTTTTTGTTTCATTACAATTACGATAGGAAATACAACAGCTGCTCTCGGTATGAATATTGTGCTAATATCTTGTTAATAGGTTTGTATACATTCCAGCTCATTCAATAAGACGAACTGATCCTTCCTTAGAGCAATCCTCAAAACTGTTCCTTTCCGAAACTTCCGTTAGTTCCAGTAAACGTATTGTTGTACGGCTCGCCTATTAATCCATATACGTTCAGATGACCAGGCCACTTGAAATTTGACGCTGAAGATGTGCGTCCTATTGCTTCTTATTATCAGTAACTGGTCACTTTCAACACAAATTCGGACAGGTAGTTTCATGTTGGACAAACCCTAGCATTGAATACTGTCCGGTAAGTTTCAGGCAGCTCATAGATTGCTGTAGATTCAGCCAGTGGCCTAGGAAATGACGATTAAACCTCAGTTTAGGGGTGTTCCCAGAATGTAACAACTGATGTGACATTCCGTAGGTCAGAATCAGAGCACCTCTGATGTGTGGGGTGTACATTCACAACTGATCCGATTTAGGCGATATTTTTGAATATGAACTTAAGCAAAATGCTGAAACGGGTTATACTTCCCCAAGTTGCACTCCTCCAACCAGCTGGTTATATCTGATTCGGTATGGTTGGTAAACTTGAGTATATAAATCATCATAGAAAACCCCTGTGACCTAAACACAGATGGAGCAATCCAGGTAGAACTACACGTGTCGAGCTAAACTTACCGGTCATTACAGTGCAGCCAAGAGGATGGGATCACCTGTCCTTATCTGTTATGGGTTTTGAAATGAGTGACAAATGTGCATTAACTAATGATGGCAAATGGGAAACATTGGGTAATTGTCGGACCTCGTCTATTTGGAAGACTTTTGTTAACATCGTATGCTCTTATTTGTGTGCCGCGGTGTTTTAAGAAAGGACGATGAGAAGCCATTGTCTCAACACGAGCTGACATTTTTCCTGAATCGACCAGTAGTCAGATTTCTGGTGGCACTCCCTTAACTGTATTTTCTAAACACTATGCGGATAATATTTTAATTTTCATTGATAAGAAAAGTTTCCGTTCACTTCCCAGTCATGCGAAGGTTTAAATTTTCGTTTAAACGTAATCTGTTAAGTTGCGCTCAAGAACATCTTAAAACTTACTAGTATACAAATAGGGTCACGTCGAGTTGGTTTATTGAATTGATCTGCACATTACGAAACCCGTTGGAATGATCGATGACATAAATGTTCATGTTTCATGTTTTCTGATCTAGTGCTGGTCACATCCAAACACTATTGCATAAAGCTTAAGTAATCCGTACAGAAGAAAGTTTTACTAAAAAAGAAAGGGTTCGAAATCGAACGGTTTTGTTGAACAGGTATCTTCAGTTTTCGTTGACATTTACAGCAACAAGCGATCTTAAAAGCTTGTTAGGTACGCAGTGCATATGCGCATAATTTGTTCAACACTACATTTTACGAGGATACCGTACATCGTAAACTTCGACTACTTTTGCACAGCACATAGCTTTCCTTTCAATATGCCTACTGCTGGCAACTCGGGGATTAAGTTTAACAAAATTGAGATTTAGTTTACCTAACCATTCAACTTTACACTTGACGTCACAACAACCTTTGCGTTGGGAGAACCCACAGGCACTTGCGTTAGTGGTTATCTGAGCACCCCGAAAGTGGTTAGTACAGTCAGTAGCTCCAACAGGCAACCAGGTGGATAACCGAATGAAAAACCCGTGTTACTGAAAACGGTGCAACTCGTGACAATAGATCATAACACTCTGTGGCTTGTGAGCGTACGTCCTATGTGACTTGAATGTAAAAAGACGAGGTGTTGGATGTTTGCTGTTAAATCTAATGTACGAAGCGTGTTTTCGAAAAGTCAAGGTTAGAATTTCATTGGATTCGTCTCATCTGATGAAACTTCATCCATCGATGATAACTGGGTTGGTCTAAGAAACGGGACGCTCATCTGATTCCGAACAGATCGAAACTTAAAAACGTGGATGCTACAGAATACTAAAGAAAACGTGTAAAATAATAGTCCTCCCAAGATTTAGATGTGAATTCATGAGGTGTTTAGATAAGTGGGCAACAAAGCAAATGAAACGTTTGCAAAATGTTCGAGAAGGAAAGAGAAGTAAACGGGCTAAAACATTGGAACCCAACCGACGGAGCGACAGATTACGAACCTTAATTTCAGGAAAATTCAGCAAATAAACCAACACAGCTTTAGATAAGGTGAAGTAAAAGGTTGATATCGGAATTTTTCAGGTAATAAGTCTAGATTGTTTGCTGTAACAATCATATAAATTCGTGCGAAATCTTTCTGCAAAACAGATTTGATCTTCCTCAGCACTCCATAATCATCATCATCAGTTGAACAAAGCCGTTTGGTCAAACAAAGCTATATACGATTTACGAAGATAGAGACGCGTTCTCCTATACACACAAGATGAGCGCTGATTATTCAGCCCATTAATTATGGAGTCTGCTGTACTGCAAACACTCAGCAGAGAATAAAATTTTGTCGGTCCGCCGTGACCAAAATTGAGAAGCTAGAGTATAAGAATAAATGTTTGGAAACGATATTCACACTGCACATAGCTATGCAATTATAAGTGAAAACCAGGTTGCACAAACGGATGGATGAGCAGTGTGTTATATGAACTTGTTATTGAAATCAAGTCGACTAAGAACATAATTCAAATGTTGCTAAGCGGACATGTATTTGACTATTTCTGTCAGAAGCTAAAATTGCAGTCAACCATAAGAAGAGACCAGAACGACGGTGATGTCCCAACCACGTTCTCTCTCGGATGGTAACGTTTTTCTTTGAACTGATATATAAATGTTGACAGCTGTCAAGTGAACTTCTGAATGAGACCGTTCTCATGGTCGGTGAGTGTGTCTCCTTCGTCCGCAGACAGACAAGAGCGGTGTTCATTGGATGAAAGAGAAAGTACTTACTTATAACTCCCGTTGCAAGAGTAGGACAAAGATGAACAAAAATCAAGGCAAGGTTCATTAGAATCGTCTGACCTTCTCACGTTACCCAACTTTTGTGGGGAGGGTGCAACCTTGGTCGGTAAAGAAATGGCAGGGAGTTTTTCATTTATTATTCCACACTTACAACGTTTTTTTGCGTGTCTGAGGTTTCACCGTGATGGTGCTGATTTTTATTTTGTACCTCGAAGATCCGAATTCCTGCTACCCCCCTTTCCAAAAAGTTTGTTGGGGGCTTCTTGGCCACATGATCTTTCTGGCCATTGTAACCACAGCTTTGATATGGGTTTCATAATCTCCATCGTTCACAATGAAGAACGAAGAAGCGATTTAGTAGGATGGGTGTTTTCTTTAAATGGTCCTGTAAAGCGTGCGTTTGCATAATGACCGCGATGTCAACCAGAACCTCAGCTACTTCGAACTACCAAAAATGCACATTGCAAATTGGGGGAGAAATCCGTGATGATTTACTACTAATTCATGAAATCAACATTGACAAATGATTTCACAAGTTCAATGTTAATTGCAGGATGTCAGCCTTCGGGTGTTCTTTCGGTCGCACATCGTAACTAACACGCAGCCCACGGTTTTGGTACCATGGGTTTTTATCACAATAGGAGGAATAATATATTAGTACATCAAGTAATAACGCAGCCGTGGTATACGAAACCATTGACGATTCTGGTAAATAAAACCAGTGGGTGTGGCTTTTCAGGTTGAAGTTATTATCTTCATGAAAAACGATGATGAAGAACTCTATCGGACATCACATCATTTCATAATTAAATACATCTTTCTTAAAAACAATGTTAGCACAGTCAGTATCCTCTCATGATAAGTCTTTCAATAATAATTTTTATAAACACCTTAATGAAAATCCCCTTCATGGTTGCTGCGATAAAGAGCAGCTAGAACCATACTACGGTCTGGCGGTAGTGATAGTAAAGTATGCAAATTGTGTATTGAAAAAGGTCGATCGGTTAAACACATGGGGGTGACTGTTCTTCACTCTTTCTATCAATGTGATGTGCCTGAGCAACTTGTGTTTCTTTCGCCGCTGTCAACAAAAATACAGCTATAACATGCAGTTCTTTCAGATGATATAAAAAACTTACAGAGTTCAACTGTCTGTACATAAACATCAGAGTCTGATCTTTCAAGTTTGGGTGTCCAGCTGTAATAGAATTTTAATAATAACGGATCATTCAACTAATATTTCCACCTTATATCCGATGATGCGCTTGTTTAGGAAACAGATTCATGTGGGACCATACTCTCTTCTGTGCCAAACAAATAGTGAGGGAATTATACTAACTGGACAAATAGTTTACGTTGCAGAATTACTGTAAACATGAAATGAGGTAGGCGGAAAATTTATAGATTTGAGGTACATGTGAAAAAGAATAATAACTGTGTTGAGATGGTTTCTAATGAACTGCGAGACCTTTCGATTTCGATAATAAGCTAATAGTGGCATTCATGAGTGGCTGAAATAATGTCTTATTCCATTTTAGGAGTCTTTGTATAAACATCTTCCGTTTTTACTTCAGTGTTGCGTTGCGAATGTTATGTTTCAGCAGGACACTTTTTGTGTGAATGGCGACCGGGGATCGAGATAACGGCTATTAATTTACCAAACTGGTGTAATGTCAAGCTCACCTTTGAATTCTGATATTAATTCGATTGAAGCTGTCTGAAAACCGTAAGACTGGCCTTCCAAAGATTATGGAAGCAACCAAGTCTACCAGTAGTGACTTCAATTCGAGTAGACTATTTTACAGGCTCAAAATATCCTATGCGGAAGAGAGTTTAACAGTATGAGTGATACGATAGAAAAATGTAGTGTTCAGCTTTTAAAAGAAATTGAGATCATATATCCTCTTTATCTGTGAGACACTAGGCTACGTGAAAATTGTTGAACATCAATTTTTAATCCGTTCTACTATTTTCATTAAACTGCACAAGTGTTCGCAGTAATTGATTTCACAACAAGAAATCACCTTTGGCTGTTGCATACCAAACACCAGACAAATCTATGCAAAAGTTTGCGCAGAACTATGGATGAATTTCGACTTACAGAACGGGTTGTTCTATGGAGAAACAGTTTATACCAAAGTATAAGCTGGCGCTCGTTTACAGTTGTCAGAGAAAGCTACCAATACTGCCCATCTATTGTGTTATCAAACATCATCAACTACTACTGAACGGTTTAATTCAACCATACCACACTTCCTAAAACAGATTGCGTTGATGAGAGCCGCCAGTTTCATTCACAAACTTCCTATTTAGTGAACTGCGTCTAAACTAGCTGCCTAAGAAATCTTCGTCACAAGAGTCCAAAACATTTGCGGTTTTATGGGAAATTTCATTCTCAATTTATAAAACCTCGATACACAGCGCGTCTCCATATCTCTCTTGAAAGCCTGATTTATTCCACATTCCACAAGCTGCATCTCAGATTTTATATTCGGTGGGAAGGTAATAAGTTGCACGTTACTAGAGTAATCGCCAGTACAAGTGGTACACTTGTCTAATATCTCTGAAGCCTTCCTTTCTTCTCTCAATACCTCCCTGTTGAGGCTATTCAACCAAAATCAAACTTATTATGTTGCATAACGTACACTGTATTGTATATGACTGTTCCCTTCGAAGCAGCAGATGTACGAATATTTTTCAATCAACGTGGGTTCGGACTGTCACATGAGTTCTTTTTCTACCTTCCTTCCTTCCGTAGATTTCCACAGTACGCCATGAACATTTTGCAAGTACGAAAGGATACACAGGATTCCATTTTTCTACGGTTTTTATTATATGGGTCTCTGTAGCACATCCCACACACAATGTTCTTCTCAAATGAGGCCTACTACAAACTCGGCGTTCGACTCGTCGACTCAGTTATATCACTTAACACTCAATTGCGTTATAGCAGCCTGACTTTGCGGAAGACAGGGGCTCGATGTAGCAGATTATCATCTTACTAAGAAGAACACTCTGGAATTCCACAGCAGTAACCACGCGATCCTGCTGTGAACAGTAATTTACTCCGCTTCACGGTGGGTGGGTATACAGTCTGTATGTACATTATGTATGTATATGAGAATGTATATATATATGATTGCAACTGCTCAAGTAAAACAGTGTGATGTATTAAATGCACAAGCCTCTTGATTTATTTCAGTCAACCAACAAACAGATAGCCGTTTTTAAATAAAGGAATTTCCACATCGTGTGTCAACAATCTGTAGCTTAGAGGGACATATCTCAGGGCATAATTAGGAAAAAGTATGTTTACGTAAGCTGTCTTTTATCATCACTTGTTTAGGTTGCCATTGCCAAGTAACTGTTGATATCAAAGTAAACATGTGTGACATCATTAGCGGCAATTTCTGTTGTCCTCTACTAAGGAGGCATGCGCTCCTGTAGTTGCACAAAACAGAATTTTTCAAACTGAGGAAAAGACACAAACCATACACATTATATGATACACTTTCAACCCTTTGAACGTTTTAAAACTGTGTGGAAATGTCGTCTGGTTGGCACATCAAAGTAAAACTGCTTGATTAATCGCATATTTGATGAAAACAAATCAAACTTTTAGTTCACTCGAATCAGACGTGGAATAGCATTTTTCAGATGGATCTGATTAGGCTCATTTGTTCTCACTATTAAGCGTGAGTTTCTTCATTTTGCCTTTTAACAGGACATTGGTCAACAATGTGCTGATGAGGTTATTACAGTAATCCGGTGTTATACACACCGTATGTAGAGAGTAATGATACCAAACTGTAAATATACAGACCACTAGGGGTTTATCAAGACATTAATTTAGCATGAGCGGCTGAAGAACAAACTATGTAGGGGTGCAACAGGTGATGTCTACGGGTAGATATTAAATAAACATCAATTACCCATGACAATTTCTGTAAACCTGGTACACATCAACCAACGTTATGAAAAAGCATGAAAGACAACCATCTCCGTGCGTCCATATGATGGGAAGAATTGGAAATGCATGAATACAAACAACAAACCTAACCGAGAACTTTAGTTCACAGCGATATTCTGCGATCGATTACAGTTAATTAATCATATGAAAAATTCAGCAGTAAAAAGCGACCGACTTGGGTTACAAGAAACAGTAAGTAACCAATAGTACATCAGAAGGTCAAAGGTGACGAGTAACCGAGCAAATTTCGAATTAAACAGCTTACGTAAGTAAGGGTGGGCATTTAGCACACTTCATCAACTTTATACCTAAACGATCAACTCGATGATATCGGTGGCGAAAAACCGGTTGACTAAATTGTCAACCATGATTATCAAGTTCATGATTATTTGCAACATTCCAATAAATATCAGCTTGTGAATGTGACACACTAATACAACAACAATGTTTGTCGTCTGAGCGGACGTTTTCGACGGATAAGCAAAAACCCCATTGTCATTTGCTGATAAGCTGGCACATGTTCGTGTGTCACACTTTATCTACCAGAACTGTTATAACCCTCTAATTTTTTTATCACTGTCCTCAAACAACTTCTAAACATGAACATTAGGCAAGCGATGGCCGCATCAGAATAAGTGCCATCAACTCCAATTAGTCTGATAATTCCTGTTTGAGACTTTTCACAAACAACTCGTTAAGTGCGTTTATGTTGACCGAGGGACGCTGAAGACGGTGTTCTTCCAATAAGGTCGGTTGTTACAGAAGCGTAAAAACTCCAATATGAATGAATGAACTAGTTAGAAAGTGAATCAATTAGTTTGTTCGGCTTTGTGCGCACGAGTACTTGTTCCCTCTTATTGCTTATGATTGTACTAAAGGTCCGTGTTCCGGATTTCACTGTTCTTCGTTCACTGCTAGTAACTCCACAGCGTACACGCTATAAACTATTTCAGATTTTGTTGTGAACAGTGGTCGTATACAGTGGAACATGTCACTACAGACAATAATTAGCTTGCCATTTAGTGAACTGAGATATATTTATGTGTTAAAGAGAGTTGTAGTTTCCTACTGATTTAATGTACACAAATAACCTTCCTCAGAGCCGCATCGTACCTCTAATTCTCAAGTCAGTCTGTGCTACTGTTCAAGTTTACTGGCAGTAAGTCAAGACATGCCTCATTTATGCTAGTTCAATTTTTCACTGCTTTTCCTCAACTGAACCCAGTGGACATATGATAAGACAGCTGGATGCAAAGATAGGGAAAATCAATTGAGCCTGCTTCAAACTGAAGTCGACATGAAGATAATGAGTACCACTCTCATTTACACTTTTGGAGTACTTCGATCTATAATTCAATCATTCTAAGTCTTCTGCAGAGTATTCAGAGAGTATCTGAGAGCATGTCTTTCGACCGGCAAACAGAGCAACTTGTATGTCGTTTTAACAGTCATCAGTCTGTGATGCGGCGTCGTCGTTAGCATACAAGCTTCAGCGAGGGTGCCAACGGACGCAACCCCATACTACTTACATGACACGGGAGTTTATCAAATGCAGGATGAAGATGGGATCCGAAACACAAGTATTATAGAAAAGCCAGTATAGATAAAGTGATGTGTCCCCCTACCCAGAAGGTAACAGAAGTGGTATAACGCAAACCCCTATTAGCAAAATATCCAGGAGGTATCCCTTGACTTTAGACACAGTGACGGACTAAACCCGATGAGAATATTCTATACCATTTTTCAGAGAATCTGTAACCAAGACACAAGCAGCTAAGTCCAAACTAACAAGTAGACTTTCTATGGTACCCTTTGTAAATTGCGTAACTGCATAGTTACATTCCACCTTATTGCTGTCTTCGAATGAAGCGTGTGTACTGTACATGTCATGAAATAATTCGCTTCATAACTTTTAATCATTAAGGTCGAAGGATTGAAAAACCATTACATTTATTTGGTTTTACCATGTTTTGGAGTAACTATAGACTTACTGACTATGACTAAAGTAAAATCATAACTACCTTGCACCACTGCATCGACCAAAGCAACCTCAACTGCATGATGTTTTGTTTTTGTAATACTATATAGTACTGAAATGGTCGAAATTCAGCCAAACCCAAATATTTCTACGCTATTCTCAGTATACGAGAGTTGAACATTCCTACAAACCTTACTTTTGAAAGGTTTTCTCAAAACGAATGCTTTCTTGTTGATTAATGGGATTTACTTCATTTCACTTTCAAATCAGGATGTATTTGCTATCACTTACACGTGGACTGACTTCAAGAGAAATTTTTGGAAGGTGTGAAAATAAGACTGAGAGGTTCTCTCAGTAATGTAAATCCGTGACAAGTAGGCGAAGCAGTTGAAGGTCAAAAGAAAAAAGATAAAAGTCTAGATTCATTCGAAAATACCCAATAAAGTCATGAGAACGAGAAAGTAGCGAACAAGACTTGTTTTCTGTGTGTGGTCATCAGGCTAACTACAACACAATAAATATGAAGACAATAACTGGGGCCATTAACATCCGGCTACGCAACCTTGACCTCTGAGCTCAGTAGAAGTTCGGGCGGACACTTAACCTCTCCTGGCCCACAATCAATCATGCCCACGACTTGGAACAATGTTTGCGTAACTGATAACAAACACGCCGTCCATAACCTCTATTGCCCATTTTGGTAACTCACCCCAGTTACTGTCTTCATATTTATTGTGTTGTAATTAGCCTGACGATCATACACAGAAAACCAGTCTTGTTCTCTATTTTGTCGTGCTCATAAAAGTCTACACTCAGTCAGCTTTTGGCGGCCGATTGTGGCAACTTCATTTGCCAACTAACCACTATTCAGTGTCCACATTTGCACATTTATATTGAACCGAGATATCGCCAGATGAGTAACATATTTCCTACCACTCACGTGATCAAACCGATATATGTAAGTGGGCAGCCTGGTTGTCAGGAGTAATGCCACCACAGCTGACCTACAGACATGACTCAGACGAAGTGGCTGTTGTCAATTGTGACGCTGAGAAGTGCCGAACTTTCAGCATACTGGAGGAAGGCTTGAAATTCAGAAGACAAATCTACGGTCTTCTATCGAGCGGCTGCGGCATTTCGTTGCTCATAGTAACGGAGTCCCAATACATGTACGCAGAACGGTCCGAATTAAGCAGCAAACCTAATTAGTAACTTTAAACAGATTTGTCCCGGGAGTTGGTTAACGTGGGACCTGTAATTACTACTCGTTGCGCTGAACGGTTTAATGAGTTATTGACGCATGGTAGATGATATCCACAGACCTCATCAAAAAAGATTAGTTGAACAGATCAATGCAGGATATAAAGTCATCCCCACGAAATATTCAGTCTGTTTGCTGGATCTAACTATCAAATCTAGGATACCTCAGTCGCAAGATGACAATGCGCAATCCCAACTGATTTTTAAAAATGGTACCGAATGGTATTATCACATGTTGCATCGACTGGAGGCGTTGGCAAAGCGAGGTGCTGATGGCGACAAATAACATTTTCTACCAGAACTGGAGGATATCGGTAACTGGTAGCATATTTTAGAGGGACTGTATAGGGATTTCGCTATTTTGGTGGTTTTTATAAGAACCGCATGCATCCCTGAAGTCAAGACAAAACGGTTTCACACCACAGTCCGTAAAGTCGAACATATGAATAGAATTTAAGTGGCAAACAACTGAGAAAGGTCACCTGTTTGATGTCGAAACTAATAGACTTACTCTGAAGGTAAGGGATACTGCGAAGGTACTCCATGACTGGTGTTTATCAATAGTGAATCCTCTTTTCAAAAAGGGGGCCCGACTTTGTGACAAACACGTGGAGTTCACCTTGGTGCCTTTCGCATCTAAGTTAATCACCAGCCTTGTATCACGTCAGCTCAGCATAAAGTGGAATACGTAGGAAAAAACAGGATTTCAAACGGATCCATAATGTGTTGACCACATATTGATCTTGCGACGGATGGTGATGCACCAACACTCTCACCGACAGCCGACGGTCGTAGACACTTAGCTATGAAGTCTGTCATCGATTCCGTCCTCTGAAACTTCCTTCTTCACAAAAGAGTTCTATAGAAATGCATGCATCCGTTGAGGTCACTGCATGCCCCGTCTGCAACAGTGTGAGAGTTTAGGGACAACTGTCTCGGGTGTTTATCACGTCTGTCGTTGCTTTTCAAGAGTGCCTGACCATTTTTTTCCTGTTCAGTTTTGTCGGAGGGGCGTTCTGGAAGGTAAACCTAAAGAACCTAGTCAACCTGGTGCCGATCTTCTTTCTGGCTTTGGTTTGGCCGACGTGGAGTATGCGGATGCCCCTGTCTTACTTAGACTCTCTATCAAAGACATCCAGACCGTGTTGAACAAGATGAGTGACCGGACTAGTTTTTATGGTATGCTCTTCGCTCCTACAAAGTTCAAAGTACTGTTTCAAGACTGGGACACTCCCACCCTTACCTTCTTTGTTGCAAGTAGTCTGCTTGAGACTGTGGACATCTTCGCACACATGGATGTCACTTTCTCAGCCTGTAATACTGCTGATATTTTTGGGAACAGCCAGACCACCAGTTACCCCTGCCAACAACCGTCATCCGTGGCGTCGAAAAAAATAGTGGTCGTCGCTAAAAAGAAGAACACATACTGTTTGAGCAGGTCACGAACAATAAAAGCAGTTTTGTTTTTTATTCAAACGTTTTCAGTAACAGTTAGATCGGTCACGCACTCGACGGTTGTATTGTGCAAGATGAGCTTGTATGATTTATGGAGTATCACTCGTCTCCAGCGCAATACTGGTTTGAAATTGCAGAACCCGTAACACCTTATAGCTGGAAGTCGATCAAACATTGCACTGAATTGTAGTTCTCCAGAGTAAGATACGTCAAACCGTGTGTTTTATATTTCCGGCTGAATACGTCGGCCATACATCAAGGCAGTTGAAGAATATAATCGCAGAACACAGAGTAAACACTCCTCTTCCTTCAGCAGGTTCTTTGTATGTAAGAAAACTGGAAAATGACGTGACCCTCGCGATGCTTGCGTTAGCTGAAAATCGCAAAATCGATTATGATAAGGTCCGGATCTTACGATAAAGTTTTCAGCTCTTAAGTCGAACGAATACGTGTGGAATTCCTCACGATCTACACAAATACTTCAGCGTCAATATTGTGAACCCAGTATGAACCCGAAGGGATGAAACCGGAAGCCATAGGAATGGTGATCGTTGTAGTGTGGCTGGTCACTAACACTTGGTCAGGTGACGGGTTAACATGAAAGTGAAACATATCTCCCAGAAACAAAATATAGAAATTCTGAAGGTTAAATCTAAGCTGGGAAGAAAGAAATTCAGAATATAGGAAAAATAGTGGGTTAGTATAAAAGTGCATCTTATTGCACCATAGACATGATGAAGAAGAAAAGCAAAAATTTTAAATTGGACCAAAAGAAGAAACAAAAATCTCATAATGAAACGCAGTAGAAAATATGTGGCCCATGCTTCTAAAAATGAGTGTGAGTGATTTAACAAACGGTAGTGATCGTTGGATGATACGGACGAAGTTTAGACGTAACAGACATGATTAACCCGCACATGATGTGTTGATTATTATTTTGTTGACGGTATACTATATGTACGCAGATAATCTAACGATTCAAGTGGGCCCAAGCATCTATCACCACACTCTTCGCAACTTCATATAGTCAGGTCGCCACGAATTATGGCATTTATGATTCCTTTGTGTACCACGCGATTGAACCCACTACTGCATGGATGTTGCTCAATGAACGTCCGGATCGTATTCTTCGTAATCAGATTATCAACTGTCCTCCTAATATCCAAAACCGGTATCACAGCACGAAACTGAATAACATCCTGGTAACGCAGCTTTCGGCCATCAGAATTTCTCTTACCTGTTTTCAGATGCTTGTATAGCAGCTGATTCGGAACCCGATTTGCCGGCCACCCTACACAGCTGCTCCAGCATCAGCATGGTTTCATTCCGATCCATGCGTGGTAACCGAAGTATTAGGGGTTAACCATGCACTTCCATAAAAGGAGTTAAAAAGAGAACCTGAGATGTGAACAAGAATTGTAAACATTCAGAATTTCGTACAGGATGTTCCGTCAAATGAGAAAATACAAAATCACTTTTGTGGCTGCATCTAACATCCAAATATATTTTAAAATTTGACTTAAGATCGAGTTAGTTCCTTAAATTAAATTGCCAGCACTTCGCAAAACGGTTTATTATTTTATCCTCGCTCATCCGGTTGAAAGCGGACACGAGGTGAAAACTGATCGAGCCTTCAAAGTGGTATATCGCTTGCCAGGCAACCCATCAGAAACGGTCCGAATTAGGACACTCTGTACTGCCGAGGCTATTGTAATCAGGCTGCCTGACCAGGTATTATGTCATCAAAAACGTAACCGACCGATCAAGCCATCGCCAGCTGACTGACTAGTGACCTAGTTTATCTGTGATAAGTCTGATCGATATCTCGATCTGACTCTATTACCTCCTTATATAATTGTACGGGCCTGAGGATTAATTATCAAAAACATATGTTCGCCTATGTCTTTATTCACACTCTCGTAATGGGCATATTTGAAACGATGGTTTATTATTTACAAATTCATTCGGGTTACGAGATGTTTGCATTAAAGGTTGGTTAAAGTTTGCCTTTAACTGGTTAACCACATTGTGTTAAGAACATGCGCTACTGATTAGCTCCACTATGAACATAATTAAAGTCTGAAGGTTGTTTCTGGTACTGGCAGGTTAAAATGCCTGAGTGAACAGCAAAAGTGCCAGACGAAGCATATTTTGCTCACTATATGCTAACCGAAGCTCGATTACTTAATGTTAATCCCGGATGTATTTCTATAAATTGGGCACCGCTCACAGTTGATGGCAGCTGACGCATCCCCATAGATTTTTCAAGTCAGACCCTTTGACAAACGGCTATGACTGAATGTTTTCCTATGCCTAATGTGAAGTCAGTGGCGCAGCGGTCAACACAGTTTCCTCATGAAAGCCGTCGTGAAGATGCACCACTAGCAAGCTCTAACACAAGCAAAACTTCAGTTCAAGGCTTTTTCTCGAAAGAGGCTGGGTAGCCTACCGAAATGCGTCGGCTGCGGTCACTTATGCGTGGTGTTCAATGTATATACACCAAAATCCCCTACTGTTCACTAGTAGTCAGATGTAGTTGTTTGACCAACTGGGCTTCATAAATGGTCAAGAAGTTGAAGTTGATTTTACCCAACAACAAAACGAGGGAAACAACTCGGCCGGTTTTCTTATAAGCAGGCAATATGTTTCGTAATGGGTGGTTCAATATTTCGCCCTAAACCTCCCGTTAGTCTGTTTCTGCTTCATTGTCTAGGTCAGCCATTTTGAGGTTTCTGCGTATTCCACTGGCTTACATTACAATGAAGACAGAAGTCACATCAGTTTGTTAAGACAACTGACCAACTCAGACAGGGTATTCGTTTGCATTATGGAAACCGTTAAAACCAGCCACCTTTTAACGTATAACGAACATGAATCCACAAGTGTCTGATGCCAGTTGAGTAGTTGTTTTGTCGAGACTTTCAGGCAACATCCGTCAGTTGGTTTTGATAAATGTTCACTTTATTTATGTAGACGCATTTATTTTTTGATGTTCCAGGCAGTAGTCTGTGCTGTTATGCAAACACAGAACTTTTTCCAAAGACACGTTGATGGTGACATTCATTTCGCCAATACGACAATGGGGTGTGTGTTTGTGCTTGGGTATAGAGGAGTTCTGCACTTTTTCACTACAGCGTTCGTAATCGTCTCATCCATATGTGGACTGAACAACACTGGACACACTGGATACGGATGAGAGTGTGACTGCATTTAGTGCGCCGTAATCTTTTGTGGAGACATTTGTTTGTGAGTATCCTGTGACTTCATTCGTTGTGTTGGCCTAATCATGAAACGGATGCCACCAACCATATGCACGTGAATGCAGTTCATATCATAGATCAGTAGATGTGGGTTACTTTGACCCACTAAACAAGTCACTTGTAAATTCGGGACTTTTGCACAGTTAGCGTCGTTTGTGCTCAACACCTGCTTTTCAAATCTAGCATGGACGGGCATATAATTCCCTAATTTCTCTTTATTTGTATATGAACCAGGAATGGAGGTTGTTTGAAAGTGGCTTCCTTTAAAATAAACCTCTGTTGAACATACCGCCTGTGGGTACACACGCACGTCCAATGACACACTGAGAATAAGCACCAAAGTGGTTAAACTTGCTGGATGTCGACATTTCGAGAGTTTGGTGCGTACGCTTGCGCAATGAAGCAATTAATATGACGACGTTCGTCGATACATTCACGTAATGGGAATTAATTAAGGTTAGACACTACTGATATCAGGCTGAAAGTAATCTTTTCATTTGTGATACAATCCAGATTATTGTTTTAATCTAAGAAAAATATATGAGTGATCTTAGGATTACTACACATTGAGGGCTAAATGGAATAGGTGAAACAGACCCTTGTGACACGGATCCATAGAATATAGCTGTTCCGTTTCTTGTGATTGAATTAACAAGAAATCTTTAACAACAAAAATACAGTCTGTCGAAATTTAAATGGGACACTACGACCTTGTCGGACTGGGCATACAGATAATGTCCATCAGTTAAACACGTCAAAACATTATTGGATCTTTGGACCATTTGACCATGCTTTGGTGTAGTAGTGTTCTATTTCTAAACAGTAACCTGCCTCGAGAATGGGTCGCTGGTATTGTAAAATATTTTATCTAACATATATAATCGAATTGTTGAAATTGTTGAACCACTGGTGATGAAGACCAAAAGACATATTTGTATATTTAAAAGTTTGATTAATAACCTGTTCTTTAAAAACGTAAACTCCTCCGTACTAACGTTGGACGTCCTAGTCTAATAGGTTTTTCACTTCATTTACTCTTGACACAGATTCTTATGATGATGGTGCACCGGTTTCTGTCAAATATATAAGGATTCCCATATACTTAAAAACGGATACGACACAGTGACCTCAAAACAATGGATACTCTATATAATTTTTGGGGGTTTGCTTTAGGGAACTTCTACTTAGGTTAATATCATATCATATAAATGCAGAGTAATATTAAAGCGCATTGCAGACGCACAGTCAGAAAAGAGAACTTCTAGCTTATATTTAATATTGTGGGTAACTCCCCACAATTTTGTGAGGCAGCAGGATTATTTTATCCCACTTCCCACTTATCTGGTTGGAAGTTGTTTAGTCACGTTTTTCATTTAGCTAAAGGTTAGCGAGTCGGTTTGCATCAACAAACAGGTTATATTCGGATGTGGCAAACAACACAGAAACACTAATAGTCAGAAGCTTACCAAATTGCAGTGGAAATATCAGAAATACCAGCATACACCTTCTAGACGAGCAGTAAATATCTTACGCATGGGTATGAGTATCATCGGCTAACATTACAGAAGTGTCAGTGAGATCGCTGGACATATCATATCAGAGTGGTGACGGGTAGTCTTCAACGTAAATCTCCCTACCAACTCACGGCTAGTCAGCCGAATCGATTGTTTGACAGCCAGCATGCCTAGTTCGATAGATTTGTGCTGAGTTGTGTGGAAAGTCAACTGACTGATTCAGTAAGGTTCCACAAGTGTCACGCTGTCCAGTATTATTTGCAGTAAATTGTAGGGAGGTATGTTATGCAGGCGGTTCTGATCTTACTATGTCAAGCCTGAACCAGCTGACTGATAACGACTGCCCCTGGCTACTTTTTGTCCAAGAATATGTCCCATAGTTCACGATGATTTTGGAAATATTTTCACTAACGTATAGTATTTTGCCTCATGTGTGCGTTTTCGAAAATGGCGGTTCTTCAAGAAAAGGAGGATTGCAAAACAGCCGATAGGAATAGTGTGCACACCACGATTAGCTGACGGCAAGATGGCAACGTTGATTAATTTTTACACGGTCACCGCAGACTGATAGATGTGAGTGAACACGCTGCGACGAATTGCAACGTGCATTTGTTTAACTAGTCACATGTTTAAGAAGTAAACATTTGCCTCTCAAACTGTTTTACGGTTTTCACCAAGTTTGTCATCAACAATTTTAAGAAGCTTTATAATAGACTGGCTTGAAATATCAACTCTCGTCCGGGCCTGTTTTATCTCAATACTCTGCACAAGAACAAATCCTATCAAGAAAAGTCATTTGACAAAGAAAGCCTTCGGATAGTAATGCTATCACGAAGTGTATAGCGGAAACGTTTGATTCTAGTTTCAAATAGTAAAAACAGAAATGATACATATTTTTACGCGTACGACTGAAAGAAAAAATGCAATAAGTAATCAGCGTTCTTAACCGCGTCGATTTTCGAACCAAAGCCGGTCATCAGAATAACTGACGATAGGTAACCTCATTTATATCGAATGCCAAACTAGTTATACGTTTGTAGGCTATGATTCCACGCTCACTAATTTTTAAGTTCTCCAGGTAGTATGCATTGCTTTTGCTTCAAGCGCCTATGTGTACGTCAACTAAGGTGGTTGACTGGAAGTTTATCACGATAAAAATTGTTGGCGTCATTTCAACGGATTTTGTTGCTTGATTGACATATATACCAGAAGCAGGAAGTTGAAAGAGTTAGTACTCCGCTCAGAAATAGCTGAATGAGCGGACGGAATGCTGGATGTGCGATGTAAACAACTGTTTTTTCGAAACAATTTTGCTGACCGTCAGAACACTAGAATTTGTGGTGTATCCTTAGTAGCATAATCCTGTTGTTTACTGTAAACTGAAATGTCAATTTTTAGTGTTTTCTACACATCACAAGAGTAAAAATTAGTGGTGAAATCACCTGTTGTAATAATCCACACTGTGTATTGTGAGTATTTTACTTATGACATATTATAGGTTACAATAATATCGTTGGAAATTCGTTAGTTTACGACAATAAGGGTTTAAAGTGGTTTATGTTAGTTCCACAACAGGAGTTTGATTATTGTGTTTTATGATCGTATGATGTTTGTTGTGTCAGTTTTATCCGTGGACATTGCCACTATCTGCATTCAGATCAGTAATGCCACATAGACACCATGATGAAGGCTTGCAAGGCTTATTGACAAAATTCCCGACGGATTACATATGATTTGGCTAGACTGCTATGGAGAAATTTTGTCTCTTCCAACATTAGCCTTGCAAACAACTTTATATTAACTGTGAATTACTAACTTCAATTGTCTTGAATGTCTAAGTCCATGAATGGGTCTTACTAAATCAACCTGAATTACGTTAGGATCTACACCGGCGCACGGCTGATAAGTGATGTACCACGTGATAATTCGAAGTACACTATTACTTATGATACATACTATATGTAGTATGCATATTTTATTGAACCCATCATTTGGATAACACACTGTACTAAACCTCATCTAACCTGGTGAATGGCTGACTAGTTAGGAAAGCTGTCTACTTGGCAACAAACTTAAATTACTACAGGTTAGAAAACTTCTTTACTCAACAGCTCATGGTTACCATATTAAAACAAACTGAGTGCACTATACTCCCGGATGAATTTACAAGTTAGCACTGAATTTCTAACGTCTGGAAAAATTTGCCATTACCAGTGCAAACGTTTGTTGCTGTACAACAAACTATACAATCCTCATGGGAACGGGCTATCTGCCGGATTATCTGAATACATGTAGGTCCACTCAATAACTTTCTGAATAGAAAGCCAGAAAGCCTGAATAATTGGCAAATCACGTGAATGGAATGTTGCGTAAAGTTGCCCAGCCACCTTAAACCATTTGACATACTAATGTTGACAAGAATTTTGATGGGTATTTGAATAATTTCAATGTTGATCCAAATTGCCTGTCGTCTGCTTAATCCTGGCCTAAAGTTGACTGCATCCATCTAACAAGTGTACTAAGTCCAAGCTAAAATACCTGGACAAGTTTCAATGATATGGATAGTTGACGAAGACCAGTAGTAGTCGTTTATCAAAAAATAACTGTTATTTAACGCTCCTAGTGCAAAGTGTATAATTTTACACCAGGACTTTTTTTTATCTTGGTTTCAGTTACTCTCTGTAGTCATTGTGCCTCTATTTCTCATAGGCTGAAAACGGTGAAACGTTTGTCGTTGGACTGCAGGGAAACGCGGTTTTATTCTAGACCCAGTTGGAATTCGGGTGGACTTTTGTGTGCGAGTGGTCCCATTGTCCACTAGTAAAACTCGGGAAAGGTTGATTCCACCTAAGAGGGTCTCATCCTCAGTACATACACACCCCGATAAGTCAACATATTCCAAATGTTTGTTCACTTAACGACGACACTCTATGGCTTTTTTAAAAAACAATTGGTATGCATGCAATAGATTTATGACGAACATGAGAAAAAGTTACCTAAAATAAAGCTCGTGGAACTTGTATTTCGACAAGCACTCACTGTTGTTTAATTGCTCGTGATCACTCACAACAAATCGTCAGAAATCCTTCTAAATACGGTGCAGATACCAAAATTGTACTATTCTGCACGGTAGTTCGCACCACTGTTACAACTGCAACAACGTTTACATTCAAATAACTGACTGACATCTGCTGTGGAATGAGGGAATACTTCCGTGGATTTACTTATAACTTAAGGTGCGGAAATGATGATTTTGTATGAACGATTAGTTGATTTATTAATGTCAAAATATCGGACAATTTGCATTTGTTATCCAGTTTTATTGTGATGGTGACAAAAAAAATGAAGCACAATTTAATATGTGCCAAAGTAAGAATGAAAAGTAAAATGTTTCTTAAAATCGATAATGTACGGTAAATCTATTCGATTCACCACTTATCTAACCAGCTACAGAACACAAGATCTAACAGGAGGCCAACCGGAACGTCGCGTTAAAGACACTGTATCAGGATTGGTCGAATAGTCTCAATGTTACGCCTTCCATCATTCGCTAATTTCTTTGTTCTGTGCTGCACCAATTAACTCTCTCGAGACGATCGCGCAATCTGATCATTAGTTACAAACGAAAGTGGTTGAGCGTTCATATATGATAATTCGGTCATGCCTAACGTGAGATCAATGGCGTAGTGGTAAACACGGTTGCCTCATGAACAGCGTGTCCGTGGTTCAAGTCCTGGCAGTGGCGGTGATATGCACTACTGACGAGCTCTAATGAAAGCGAAACTCGAGTCTAGTGTTTCTTTTCGAAAGGGGCCGACTGGAAGGTCTATGGGAATGCGACATCTGCGACCAATTGTGGGTGATGCTCGATCTATATGAAAATCAAAATCCCCAACCACTCATCAGTAATTAACTTACAGTCTGTGACTTTGTATGTGTCAATATGATCAGCCAATGGCAGATTGAGATATCCTTAATACTTTTGTACATCTATATATACGGCCTCTTCTTTCATGAATAAAATCTGATTACTGCAACCAGTACGAGGTCTTCTCTTCATTACTTGCGTGGGAGGTTTCAATTCTATTACGATTTCTAGGGCCATTCGAAGTCCATAATTCCGAGTATTACATAACGCCAGGCGGTTCCCGGGAAATTATCTACTGATGGTTAAAATAAAAATGACATTTCCGGTGAAATCCTTCACTCCCGCGAACTCTCTCATCAGTAGTAAAACCACCTCCCAGTCCACTAACTCACTAATTTGTTACATACCTCAAACATTCAGATGATTAGATGACGGACTTGTTAGTGATTGAGTACCGTTGAGAACAATAGCATATCTGTTCAGACAGTTTTCCATGAGAGCTGTCTATGGAGAAATTAATCAGCAGTTATCTTGTATTCAAGCAAGTGTGATTTCTCCAAATTATTAACCATTGAGTGTGATTATTAGTATGAATCTTTCAGACTTATCGGCTTCATAAGCAATGGATAATTTGTGGTCTGAATTTCGGATCAATCAACACTGTCCTGATGGTAATCGCCTACATGATATCAATCGGCAGTCTCTTGATCGTAGCCTGAGTTGAAAAACAAAGAATTGTTGTAACGTTGCTCAGAGACACTGCGTGAGTGGAAGTGCACTGGTTAGCAAACATGGTTAGCAATAATTCAACTGAGCTAAATATGGTTTGAAGTCGGAGCTCACGAAGTTGAACTTTGTAATTTCTTCGCAGTATTTGAAGGCATCTACAGTCAGCCGTAGTGAGATTCTGACGGACGAAATATGTGTAACTATCCGAAAGCTTTATCCTACATAACGTCACTCATGTTACTCTATCTGCGGAATGTGTATTGGGCACTTTTAGGGCAATTGTCAGTCACACTCACAATCCGGCTATATTTACCTGATTGGACTGGAACAGAGTGCACAATGATGTTATCAGTTTACATGCATCAAGTGGTTAGACGACTTAGTCTGAATTTACTCTCAGTTCGACCAAAAACACGGGGTATTTCCAGCTTCCAGAACAACCGCCTACGGAGAAGAAAACGTTATATTTAATATGTCAACCGATCGGCAGGGTATACCCCTGGGTAATCAAGAAGAAACGGTTTACTTTAAAGTTATCAGTTTGCTTATCGACAAACATGAGCTTCTTTGAGCGACTAGTGTTTGGAGAAAGCAACAAAATACATATATTAATAGGTTGCATTCTCCAAATAATAACCCTATCTATTGCTTCACTTAAAACCGTTCATACTTAAAAACTCATTTACACTCTCAAATGCTGGATTTATAATTTGATGCGGTAGATCTTGAACTTGAGCTTGTTCAATATTCAGTGGTAATCTGATAATTCTGAATATCGCAAAATAGCAGACTAATTTTGCTAAACTCCCATGGGAATCACTCTAAGAAGAAGGTTTACAAAAACGTCACAAAGTAATTAATAGAGTGACAATTCAGAACTTTAGACCACACCAAAATTTGTCGAAATTTTATCCAAAACCATAAATCGGGTTGACACAAATTAAAACTTATATATATATATATATTTATATGTATGAAGCCATGAATAGTTAAATGGATGCCTCGCCTAGTGATGAGCTATGTATGTAGAACCCTCTCCGCAAGCACCGTAAACTCATCATGTCCGTCTTTACCTCAACTTTCCTAACGTTGCTCGTTTGATAACCGGCCGAGAAGACAATGTCTTCAGTTTTTAAGCCTGGGATGCCTCTTTGAATTTCAATACATATGAAAGTTAAAATCACTCACCGGTTGTGGATTATTAAGCATAAGCAAACGATCACTTTGCAAATGAAGATACATCAAGCAACAACACTGAAAGCGGCGTAACTAGGAAGGAGTACGTGTGCATAGGCGGTGCAAAATGGAGGTGAGTGAAAACAGAACATTGAAAAGGTCAGGGAAACTGTCAAGGCGGACAAAGATAGTCGGATGTTTCCGTTACGTTGTACAGTCCTGTTTCAGGAAGTGTGCTCGACGAAATAGTGAAGAAAAGAAGCTTCAAAGATCGAACGATGATTGTCCAGTAATTAAAAGGGTGGCGACGAGGGAGAAATAAACTACTTATAAAAATTCAGTGATTGGATTGAAGAACAACGTGTCTTTTTTACGTCAGAGTCAGCCTGCACGCTGCTTTTACTAAACATTATTGATATATACGCTTCACCGTAGGAACCTGATGAGGGCTTGACGTGAGACTTACTTAATCATGTCCCATTCCTAAGTCCATTTGATATTATGCAAGTGAATTCTCATCATTGTCATAGACAGCAATACATCAATGATTCTTACTGACGATTAACTGCCACACAATCACGGATAAACAAACCCTGTGGGCGAAATGTGCCTACAGTTGAATATTTATTCTCAGCAGCTTCTAACTTCAGATTTAACTACGTTTCATCATTGTGTTTTGAAACTTAAAATGAAAATCTTCCAATCACACACTTTCTTACCTGAGGGAAATCAGATTAGGACACACTTTTTGCTCATACAGCCAACCTGACATAGATTTAATAGATTTTCGTTCCCAGGTGTTGTTCTCTTATCTGACAAAGAGACCATTTTTATCGTGTGAACAATAGATAGCACGAAATTATTTTGTCCTCAAGCTTAACCTAACAAAATCTCCTGTCACAATGTTCCTTAGAGTGTGTGAAAAGTGTCTGGGATCATTAACTGTTATCTAATGACAGACTTGATAGCCGTTCCCACTATGAAGTGAAATCTGACCAGACTAGCATTTACAGATTAGAGTAGATAAGAAGTGGAGGCAATGGAGACTGAAATTCATTGACAAAAATTGAAGTTATCCCGTTTAATTCAGGTTTGTTGACAAAACAGATAGATAGGTAAAACGGAACCTGTTTGTTTTCATTGCTGGGGATAAATTATCGATGGCGGCACGATTTGGGGACTTTAATGTTACTAACTGTAATAAAAAGCTGGTCATACTTCTTTGACGTTATGTATGAAGTGATTGTAACCACAGCTACTAATAATACAACTTCACTAGCAAATTACAAAGCTCCAAGGTTCAATATTGTCGGGTAGCATTCATCATCAGGGTTGCAGTCAAATTTCAATAGTCCTAATGATAAACACAATATTGGCCTGTGATAATAATGTTTCGCCGAAATTGAGTAACAACTAATGTTGGTAGCATTTACACAAACATGCAACAGTACTGTCTGAATTGTAACTATCAGCAATACTTGCGTAACTTTGTCAGTTCTGCGGATTAGTTCAGAAATTGCTTGATCCACATCGAACAGCCAAATTTCACGTTTATCTACCACACAGTATAGGAAACTCAGTTACAAAGACTGGAACAGTAAATATCTGAAGGTTTTTGGAAAATTATTTATGAAAAATAGAATAAGAACTGCTTATCACTATTGTATAATTAACCGTTTACTAAACTTTCATAAAACGGGTTATCGACTCACAAAATTGCCCGCAAAGTAAGGAAACACTAAGGAATTTTACGTTTGGTTTGGCACATACAGAAGCCTATGTATTGCCTCTGCAACAAAATTTGATAAATAGTGGACTAAATCTGGTGAGAGACCGATTGTTAATCCTGAAGAATTCATTAGCGTGCAGCCCGCACATTTTCATTTGGAAACTGAGTTCTTTATTAATGAAATACATTCGTCGATTTCATATCCATCGACCCTGGATTTTATCTCCCCATACCACTTGCCGACTGCATTGCACAGTTTTGGCAATTGATTTACGTGACTGCACGCACGAAATGTCTGTTCCCCTTCTGTTTCTATCCATTGTTGTCTATTTACTAAAGTTTTCTTGTCTGGTATCATGTGACATCTTTGTACCTTCATTTAGATCTGACTGTATTCAGGGGCTGGTTTTCCGTTGGCTTTCTTAGGATGCAGAATTCGGGGCGTTTTTCCACCGGTTACTGTGAACACACGGGTAAGTAATACACAAAGTAGGATGACATTTACCGTTTCAGCGCTTGAAATGCAATGCCTGACTAGGAGCCAGCAAGTGCCAGTAAGTGTAAATGGAGAAATTAAAAATAAGATTTTCCCAACGGATTGTGTCATCACGACATCTTTTCACCAAAGAATAGATAATAAAAGATAATATTCATGAACGAAACAGATTTGCAAATTATTAAAGGACTGGTCAAAACACAGTCATTTATTCGTAAGATCTGAAACAGGTCGACTTTTGCTTTTCTGTTCATCGCGCCGCTTGTGTACTTTGACGTGACTTATTATAGGTTTGCTGTGAAAACGATAAGCATTGTTTGGCACTCTTCAGTTTGTGGCCTCGTTATTCAGCTGTGTCGTCCCCCTTCCTATCGACATATATTATTTGTCCATTTTGTGGGTGATAATGGTAAGTTGTTGTGTTGTCGTGATCGGCGTGGATAGCTTGTTCATAAATATTGTCCAGATTAAGGTGCGTTGCTCTTCGGAAACCTGCTTCCTACTAAAAAGGATGTATCCAAGATACGAAGGCCATTCAGTTTGGGTGGACAGAAAATATTTGCATCATATTGTTATGGTTAGGTAATAACGAACCTAGATAATAGTTTGATACTTGTGAGTACTAGTCAATCTGACAGGGTGTGAGGGGCATAACGCACCTCCTACAAGTTTCGTGTTTGTTCTCAAACTGACTTCTGTAGAACTGTACAGATAGTAAATGCGGATGCTTCAGATGGCAATTTAGAATCGATGCATTTATTTCACTGGGCCGCCGGCTTTGAACAGATTCATTGGAAATGTGCTTACACCTCCACCCATCACCTATAGTTAGCTAATCTGGTTGTGTTTCCAATGGTGTGTTGTATTCATTTGCCCAACCGACTCGATTGGGCATCGTGCGCGCTGAGTAAGCTCTTTCTTCTGTGCTCCTCATTTTGGTGTCGAGAGAGATTTTCGAGATAATCTGTATGTAGGGTTCTCTTAAGACAAAATGGTTAAATAAGTGTGAACGGTTGGAGCCCCACTATGTGCAGGGATAATGTGTCCACGCTCAATGTAGGGGACTATGAAGTTTAACAGAAATTGCCTATGTGCGAGACCGAAGTATTTTATGGGCAAAACGATTCACATCACACAATTCAACCCAGCATCAAAAGCGTGATATAACGTTAAGGAGCATCTAATCATTAACGAGAAAATCTATGAAGAGAGATATGATTTTAGACAAACTTGTTGTTTACGGTGATAAGGGGGTAGTCTCAAACCTGAAGAAGGCAGATCCGAATTAAAACAATTTTCTACATATTACAACATTCTCCCACTTGGGTTTTTGCTGATTAAAAAGTAGAATAAAGAATGCTGAAAAATTAGGACGTGTTTGTTGGCTACATCACTTAGTGAGCCCTAAAAATAAATTGGTCAACTTACAGAATTTTCGCTATGTGTCATGTGTCGTTCCCATGCCGGTTAGTCGCAGTTTCGAATGGATGTAGCATAGGACTGTTACGGGCTGTCGGTTGATGATAATTGCATATTTCGCGCAGCATGGATAATTTCAGTCAGAACAGTTCCACACTAACCCAACTCTTATAATGCACGGATGTTTTTGATTGGACAGTTGCATCAATGGTTTAACAATTTCTACAGGGTACTCCGTCACACATGCTCAAAGTTGAAAGTGATTAACTCCAGTGGATTTTTCTCTTAAAGCAACTACTGTCGAGCTGATGCCAGCTGACTTTTGGATGTGTCACCATAGATGAGGGGCGCAATTCCTTTCTGGATACAGTTTAGTGCTCTGAAACAATTCAAAAGTTGGGTGACCAATTCCATTTTTGACAGTGGTACTAGTTCACAATTACTGTTTGTTGTAGTTATCCCACTGGTCTGATGCATACAGCCGAATTTTTATGTATTCCACGGATTTTTTAGTGTTTGAGGGCCAGAGCCTGAAAACCCCATGAACGTAAAAATAGTTTCTAATTTGGCATCAACGTCCTTGACCATGAGATGGACAGTGTCAATACGCTTCCTGTTGTGAAGCAGAAACAAGCTACTATTGTCTATCTTTTAATTACGAACGATAAACTTGGAATCAGCTAGCAAATTCAGGTCAAAGTCAACCGATTTGAGGAAAGTTGCGGTTATGAAGACGTGCACAGATTGTAAATGAGAATACTACCAATCAATCTGTCTTGGTAGCCAACAGAAATGTGGTGGACAGCTGTTGCATCCTAATTCGACTTGGCTACGACCAGTGAAGTTGGAGAAGTGAACCTATGACCTGATGATAAGTACCAGAACGGTCATCCACTGACTGCAGCGACGTACTACTAATGCCTAATTAGGTTGGCGCAGCTGTTTTCAATGCGCTTCCTAGCCATCATGAACATATGCCTGCAACACACCTTACATACACCCCTGTCTTGGGCATCACTAACTGTTTGCTAGCATAGCTCAATCAGCAACAGTTGTTCAAATGCATACTATGAGAAAAGGATAAGCCGTAAATAAGAAACTTAACGATGATATGGATAACAGAATGTGTACAAAGCTGGGAAAAACATAACCGGTTAGGATGATATTCAATCGGTTCTTGAATCAGCGGTCTATTCAGTCGTGTGACATTTTATAATCGGTTAACATACTCCAATAAATGTAAATTTGATTCCTTAGAGAATTTTATCCGAGGAAAAATAATTAAATTTGACTGGTATCAATCTACAGACACATTATTGTTCATAAATACAACGGCATCTTTTAACGTGCGAAGCTGTATTATGTATTTGCCTTCTGAAATACCAACACGAAAGTAAACTTAAAAACTAGGTTCCTAACGGATGTCAGTCAGTGGTTGTATAGATCGCTCCCATGCTAAACCATATGGTTAATTCCAACTGACAGCCTAACTGTGTCAGTCGATTCGCGGTGAACAAGTGTGGAGTAAGTCAAGCACCTAATATCACAGTGTCCAGCTATGCGCAAATATCGAGACAGACTAAGAAAATCGGAAGAGTTGGAAGTAGTCGTTGTCTTGCGGTACCACATCGGCATATTTCCTCGAAAGGGCAAATGTGAACTAAATGTGCTTGTTGAGATACTGACTAAAGATTGATTAAAACAGGAAAACAAAATCGACGTGAAGTGAGCCGAATTACTTTTGTCAAAATGTCACTTATACGTTATTGTTCGGCAATTAAATGAACTTCTGGAAGAATCGACGGACACGATTACATTCGAAGTGAATTTACGCGCGTTAATCACAGGGATAACAGTGTACTAGCTGCTTCGGGATCACTATTTTGAAATTATTTGTCAGCCATGTCTGTGAAATCTATTGAACTTTGACACCATTGGAAATTTATAATTGAGCTCGCTGCTGTAATGTTTCAAGTAATCCAAAGCAAACCAAGATTAGTATGTTCTAAACTGTAGGATTGGCTTAGCCGTGAGACGTCAAGGCTTCGGCTAAATTCAAACCGGCGAAAGAAATAGCATGCCTGAATGCGGCAAACTTTGTACCATCTAAGCTACGAAACCAACCCGGGA
>JTDE01001087.1:48047-102319 GCA_014338405.1 Paragonimus skrjabini miyazakii
TCCGTGAATCTCATTTCGGACGTTTACTGACCTTTAGTAGGCGCTAGGGTGAACAGATCTAACCGAATAGCCACCAGTTATTCGTTTGGATCCACTTTCAAATACCGAGCTTCACTATGACAAGCATTTATGCGCCGCATGGTCATCAAGCGAACTCGTGAACACATCATTTCATGTTCGTATTCGTGGGCTACATTACACCTACGCCCATGAAAGAAATGTCATGTTCTCTGATCAGTTTACCGTCAGTCAACCTTCGACGTGCATTTGTCCGAATGCGATCACGCAACAGTAGGGTGTTTTGGACGCTTTCGTAAAACCGTAAACAAATGGCGCCACATGGTGCACTAAACATAGACGAAAGTGATTATCACATCCATAATCTGGACAGGCATGCACTGCCTTAGCCAAAAGCCATTTGACAATCTGCTTAGCATAGCAAGAACAAACGTGCATCAGCCCCGGTATGTGCACTAACTTGTACCTGACAGCTTGTCGAATCGAACAATTCGACAAAAAGTCGGGAAAAATGAACAAGTCAATGAACTAACCAATGCATTTTTCCGAAAGTTGAAAGCTTTCTCGATAAAGTGATTCCAAATGAACAACTTTGTGACATGTTTATTGAAGTATCTACGACTAAGAATTTACTGGACTGTCTTGCTGTTCTCTGCAGGTTATTTCGGTAGACCCACAGATTTCTTCCTCGAGCGGGTGGCATACGAATTTGCATCACTGTGCTGCGGAGCGGATAACAACGCTTACAGTCTAACAGGATCTAATGGGGTACAACTAACTCAGTTGCGCCATTATAACTACTGAGAAAACGGATGTTTTTATACAGTACTCTCAACTGGTTAAAAGTCAATGATGAAGCTGCGGTTCCCTTGGCTTTTGAGTTATTTGTGATCCAATTAAATTGCAGTCGCGTCTATGGCCATATTCAAATATTCTGCCCTAACTCATTTGAGCTAGTCATGACAGATTGTTTACTAGATAAACGCAGATAACGACAACGACAACCTGACTGTTTGTGACTCACTTAGTACCACAGTGGTACTGCAGACTATGGTCATTATTCCAGTGTTTTTTACTGGACGTAAATGTGGCAACACAAATACAGCATTACACAATTAGCGCGCACTGAAATTATCACTGAAGTGGGACTGTACGAAACGTATGTGCGACCTATCGGTCTGGTCTTAAATCTGAAATTTTGCTCAACTACTTTTCTCCGTGAAGCACTCGTACTTCTGTGCGGAAATTTTTGTCTATGGTTTTGGTGTGGTTCCAACGATCAGACATTCGTAACCACTGATAATGTTATAGACTGTAAATAGCTAGCGTAAAACTACATGACCAATCCCATATTTTAGTTCCATTCCCTCTATATTTATGGAGGTGCTATTCATTTTTACGCGAACAAATCTTAGTGATAAACTTTAGACTACATTCTACATAAACAAAATTACACACAGCAGTAAAACTTCTACCGCAAATCTGTGTAGCTGCTTTAGGCTATTCCTCTGTTGTCAAACTCCGATGGTGACCAAGTATTGGTCTCTCACTCGAACATCACCCGTCTATAAGACCAGCTATGCCTTCTCGCCCTGCCAAAAATGTACCTTTGAGGTGTTCCTAGAATGAATCCGTTGCCATCTGCTGAAATCCATGAAGATCGGCCCTTCGATTTGCCTTTATTCGTTTCGCGCCATTAAACTAGTTGGTGAGTAGATCAGTTTGGTTAAATTAATGAGTTCCGTGTTCCAACGGATGTTCATGAGCATAACAGAAATCGCCTGAAGATTGCAGGGGTCTAAAAATGCTTGGGAGTTTATATGAGAGTACCATTTTTCAAAAACGATATATCTTTTGATGGACTGGCCATACAACGAGAACTACTTCGAAACACACTCAGCAGTAATTCTCAGTGTACCCATGAGAAATATTCAAAGAACAGTAAAAGACATCCATAAATAAGATCGCCTTACCAATTTAGCAGTGGATATGGCGTGGCTTACTACTCGTTGAAAACGTATCGCTCAGCGTGTTTAGAAGATGTTAACTACCTGGCTCGACATCAGGCCCCTTCAAATCAATAGCGAAATTTCGATTGCCTAAATGAACGAAAAACAACCTGAATGATCTCAATGTATGTACACAACACTAGTATGATTTTAGGAAGGTGAGTATATGTTCAGCTGAGTGCATTACCGATGGACATTCACCAGTCTTGTAAGCAGCATACAAAGCCGTTAGAACAAGTGATCTGGCTAATGTAGGTGATGAGCAAGAAGATGACTAATGTGCTTTGGTGCTAGAGTGTAATAAATTAATTTTCATTTCCTCAGACTGTCAAGGACCAGCATTCTTTAGCAGTACGATGCTAATGCTTTTAAATTATCTGACATGAAGCCTGGTTTACTCCCTTCCTTTCAACGTGACCGGTACGCAACAACAAACCTAATTCCACAAAACGTATGTGACCTTAATGGTTTGCCATATATATACTTATATATAGAGATATCAAACTGGTAGTGATTTGAAAGCCAACATAAAACAAGTACAACGTTGCTATACTACAGTATCTCACAAAAAGTTTCGTTTAAATGCTATGATGAGACTCTGAAAACACGTACAACCAATTTTTTGTTGAACTAAGGTATACAAGGTAATCATTTCAGGTTTGTCGGTCATAATTCCCTTAAGTAGGTTACGTCTATTTTCTATAACGACAGACCACCTAATTCAGCCAGCTTGTTAACTAACAGATAGGGCTATTATCGATCGGATACCACGAAGGGTTTTGATAAAATATGAGATGACCGGATGCTTCTGTTGAAATGTTGCAAAAAATGAACGAACTGCTTTCAAGTCTTGAACGACTACGTACTGTGGACTCACTGAGGTGATTAGCAGACAACCGTCGACGAACCTGATCTCAATAAAGGAAAAATTGTGGAGCCTCAATTTTACCTAACTACTCTCAATAGTGTTTATCGTCGATTCACGTAGTTTTCAAATGTTGCGCTTAAATGCCGTTCGTAACCCAATCAAACTTCTAAAGCGACCAAGAAAAATAATGCAAATTATGGAATACATTTTAACAAATTTCCATCTCGTGTTTGTCGTCGGAAATACTGATAAGACTAATATCGAAATGAGGTTGATCATTTTCTAAAAACTTAGTGTGATTGTTCCAGACGAGTGCTCTAGACCACCCACTTTTGTGGAAAATGTCGTTACCTCTGTGATGTCCAACCATCCAACATATTTTAAGTATAAAAAAGTGCAAAGTCGAACTGTGTTTAACCAAATCTGTTTTATCAGATTTTTCGGAGAAACAAAATGTGGTCACCAGAGCCAGGTTTGTCAGTATACGGATTACTTCCGTTGATTACCTGCGTTTCACATGAAAGATTAAAATAAATGTTGAAGGCTATCTACTTAAAATCTTTACGGCATCCGTGACAACAGATTAAATCACTGGCAAACCAAACAAACAAGAGGAGAACTCGAGTCTGGTGCGTCATTTTCGAAAGCGGTCAGCTGAAAGGTATATTTGTACATGGAAGCCGTAGCCGATATTAGAAGATGTGCCTGTGCCAGCTGAAATTCTTATCAGTTGTTTGATCCCTATCCCTTTGCATTAAATAACAGAAGCGTTGCGGTTGTGCACCTCAAAATGTCACCGGAATATAAACCATCCTAATGTTTACAGGTTTACTGGATTACAACCGTCCTGAGACACAGCAGGATGAAACATACTATATATGTATATATTATATATATATTATATTACTATTATATATATATATTATATATAATATAATATAATATAATTTAACTAGTGTATGCAGCTTAATTCATCGCGGATGTCATGAGGTTATCATTTGGTTTTACTTTCATGTGCATCTTTCAACTTGGCGATAACTGCTAGCGTTACTTTCCGGTAATATGTTATTTTTACTCGATATATCAGTTGCATCTTGCAGCTCCAAAGTGCACTATGGATTCAAAACTGTGACATCAGTTTTGGAGCACTGTTGGCTAGTGTCTCGTTTTCATACTTAGGAAGCGAGTCCGTGGCAAACTTCCGGTACTCAAAATTTTAACAACCAAACTTCTGATGGTCAAAATCTCGCAAGTAACTAGTACTGATTACTTGACAGCTCAGACAAGTTAAACTATCAGTTGTTCATAACACCGTATTGTTGCAATCACGTGCGGTCAACGGGCAACATGTTGACATTATCGTGACGACAAGCAATGAAAATTAGTTCTTCCATCTGTATGCCAGAAGAAAGTATACTCTTCGTTAGTCATGTCCGTGCAGAATCCGTAGCAAAGTTTCTCTCAGGTGGAAAGCGGTGGCTATTACTTTGTTAACTATTGTTAGTGGTAGAGAAACTTTATCTACCATGAACTATCTTCCTTGCGTAGTATAGAATGCTCTGGTCTAAGAATCTGAATAGTTTTTAATTACTTCCTCAAATCCATTTTGGTAAAACTTTAACTTCCCATGATGTAAATTCTGATCTGTCAAGATCTTGACTGTCGAAGTTATGAAAACGTCTTTTTATAAGTAACATGACTGTTGGTTTATTATTTGCGGAAACAATACCAAAATTTCGAATCACTATTTTGAACTAGAAGCATTATTAGTTTTCGTCATCGGGAACGATTATTCGAATAAGCTCAATTCTTTTTTCCACTGTGCCATTTTCATTTTTATCCATTAGTGAGTTTTTGTAACATTTCCCTTCCAACTGCCCTTTTTTCCGGTTATGGCGTTTGTAGTAATTTAACTTGATACACGTGGAACAAATGGAACCACTGTAGCAAAACCTAGGGAAGCCTCATTAAGTGAACTCCCGTGGATCTGATAAAAACTGTTTTCTTCTTCACTGAAAAAGGTAAAATACCTGCATGAAATTCAGCGCATTTTACAGTTCTTTGTTGAGGTTAAACTGATCATGTGTACCATTTACCTGAAGTTGCATTTGGCCAGCAAACTTGAGCTTAGTTAACAGGTTGTTTGTGTGTATTGCTAAGTGATAACAGCAATCAGCAATAATAACAAACTCCAACAATAGTATCTTGACATTTAAAGGTTACTGGAAATACGTATTATGATTATAATTTTATTTCAGTACCTGTCCATTACTTTAAAAACAAAATAAATCCCTTGAGTTCAGACGACAACATTACTTGTCCCTTAAACGTGAATAGTACAATATCTGAAAATGTTCAGTTGTAAAACTTATCTGTAGCTCGGAGGAGCTCTCAAACGTTTATTCACAAACTATCACGCTGGTCGTATGGGTTTTGTTTACTCCAACCATCACATATTTACTTGTTTCTACCCTTCCTTCCACTATTGTTCCGAGACTGAACGGGAATATACTGTCGGTAAATCACTCGTAGAATCAAAAGTACTCAAAATAAAAACCAGAAGCATCAGATTGTCACCATCCCTCGATGTTACTCACCGGAATGTGGGAATCAAAACGCTTGCAATAAACAAGAGCACACCAACCTGATTTATTGGACAGCGTGTTACTGCGGTTTAGGCAGTATGTAAAATGCTTGTCATTGAGATGGTGCTAACAATACAGAGTTTCGGGTGGAATGATTTATGACCTTGAGGTCTGAATGCAAACGGATTTGCATTGTAGAGACCTAAGTATATGTAGATCATTTTTATCAAGGGTGTGCACCAAAACAATGCCTGTATTGTTTTGCGTAGAAGTTACTATTTCTCTCCGGAGTGTTTGTGGAATTGCCATTAGACGGTGACCCATATGCAACAAATGGAGGTTGCTGATCACACGGTTCTCAGATGAATTTAGTAGAGACGATGTTGTCCCTTCCACTGATCTCTAGTGATGGAATTTCTATCCGATTAGCAACTATCGTAGATCTGACCGGTGTCTGGTGGTAGACACGGCATTAAGGCTAGGTGAAATCAACGAACAGCCAGTGTTGTTTTCTAGGGTAGGTTTAAAGTTGTTTTTGCTGACAGACTGATTGTGTGTATCTCTCAATTTTATTAAATACACTTCAGAACTGTTCAACGGCAACGCCTTCAAAAAAAGAGGATTTAAGAAGCGTTTTTAAAAGATACGACATTTGTGCAGTATTCACCTTCTACGAAGAGAAATTAGACAGTCAGAAGTTGTAAGTCTCGGGGTAACATTAAAAACTTGCTTCTCACAAACAGCACACACTGCCTATGCATCTTCATCTAAGGTGGGGTATAACGTCTCCACATAAATGAGATACATGTTCTGATGTCATGGTTCATGTAGTACACAGTGCATGGTACATTTATTGTCTGAAGTAGACGTTTCTTGACAGTTATATGTGGCTGTGTAAAACATATACTGTGGGCCTGTCCTCTAAAGATAAAAAATATTAAGGAAGCCTTAAACACGATTGCCCAAAACACCACATTTTGAGAGACATCTATTTTGTGCGGGTGGATGTACGGAACCTCTTCAATTAAGTATAATGGGACAATGCGATATTTTAGAGGAAACACCGGTTCCAAAAACAGAGAACAGCAGGCATGCATTGAACTGATTACTCAGAACCGTGGTTGTCCACCTTCAGTCTGACTTTGGTTTTCATTCTATACGGATCGCACATAACCATAGCGGCGAGAAAGTTTGCACCATTTTTGAACCTACGGATGTAAGACGTAAAAGAACGAGTTGGCCGTGAGGAGATGAAGTGCTTGGAAATGTCGAGAGAATTCTTCTAAATTTACAAGATACTAGTGTATCTGTAGAGCTGCATTGTTCACATTTGTACTGATGATTGAGATGGCACAACTTGAGTATGAGAAGCAAAATTTCACGACTAGTACCGCACCGGCATTTTAGTCTGCCGACCAAGTAAGTGTCTGCCACTTGTGGGTAATACATCAGGTGTAGGTTGTATAGCTTTGAAGTGTAAGAAAAAGATCCTAGAGGAATTCCGTCTCCAATTTTGGGATATGATAGTCGTTGGAGAACGTCACAAGCAGGCGCCATCTTGTATGTTGCAGACAGTCATATGTGATACAATGTTTACATTCCCTTGGTCCCACTGACTGTCCTGGTTGCCGACCTCAGTGTGAAGGAAATTCGATAACGTGGCTGGGACAAAAAATGGTTTGGAATTAAATGTAGAATTGCATTTCCTGATGTTGTTTTTCTGGACAAGGCTATACGATTCGTTGAAGATAGAATATCCAGCAATAGCTGTACTTAATATCGAAGTAATGTCGGGCGTCGGACGTATCTTTAGGCAGGCACATACAGTTTTCAGTATTCAGTTTCACTGCTCAGCTCAAGAACTTAAGTACATTTTATGGACGGCTCTGAGAATCAGTTGGCTAAATAACTATGATGAAGATAATTCATGAAGATTTCGATATTACGCTGTCCAGTTGAACGGTACAATGAGTGCCTTGAATATTGTCATGAAGGTCCCATACGGTCGATCATCAAGAACAGCTGCATAAATTTTCTATTTGCTTCTAAGTGGATGCACCGTTTATTCACATGACACATAAATAGGTAACTGATTCTAAACAACGCGATAGGACGGAAATTACGGTTTAGGTGACTGAGCAAATGGACAACGAAGTGCATATATGGTTGTGATGAGTAGCAGGATAGCTACATCGTTTTGAGCAGGTTACAGTGAATTACTTTCGAAATGAATTAAAGAACTTTCCATTGAAGAACCGAAAGAAACTATCCAATTCTGTTGATATTTTTGAAAATTATTCAAAGAGGAAAAGAACTGGGCTGCTGGTTCTGGAGTGTAACTGGTTTTCCCGTATTACACCTCCTAATTTGGTCGCTAGTGGATTCTTATTCAGACTTGGAGAGCCTAAAAGAATTCCGGCTGGGATTAGACCGATGAGTTTGCGGTCCGTCTTACATCTTTTCATCGGGACCATTTTCTGACGCCATTATTTCGTTTTCACTTATGCGTGCGATCTTTCAGCGTTGCATTTTGGTACCGAACTTTCCACGATCTACAAGAATGGGTCGTTTAAAATGTTCTGAATTTAGGATATTTGGCCATTTGAAGATAAACATTGTTAAGATCCAATGAGCTCATGACTATTTTGATGGTACACGTGAGATAAAGTCGTTTTAATTATTACGCCATAAGTAAATGAAGTGAAAATCATAAGGTTGAAATGTAAGCCTTTCTTTAGGAATTAACACCACATAGGAAATACTTCTGCTTGGCCACAGATCGATCACATCCAATCTAACCACACACAAACACTCTACCCTGACCGTGTGACGTAACATCCAGTTAACGTCCGGCCTGGGCCTAACCAATTAGTGTGTGTGTCGTCTAGTATTAGCCTTTACTGTCACTCGCGAACATTCACTTCTTGTTTTTTGCGCCTTGTCTTATGACGTCTTGATGAAACCTATGTAATTGTATTGGCTTGATAAAGAATAATTGAAAACAATTGTTTGTCACATCATTACTTTTAAAGAGGCTTGAATGGAGAAAGTGTTTTACTAAGTTCATAGGTTCACAGGTTGTTATAGGAGGGGAAAATTTGTCTGTGCGATCCTACCTCTAAGTTGGTCGATGGAAATATGTGTTGGACGGTTTACAGGTTTTAAGAAAAACTGAATGAGCCTGAAAAAGCTAAATTCTGTGAAAATACTGACTGCTATCATTTTCGCAACGAATGACATTCAGTCAGCCGTGCGCAATTAATGACGTTTGAGACTAGGCTAGTATAACGGTTAGGTAACTTGTGCTGGTGGTCGTCTCTCATGTATGTGCCAATCGAGTTGTGTTTTGAAATTGTCAGCCGATTCATGTGTGACTAGATAGTTGAACACTGCCTTTCAAGGTGGACCGATCCTAACTCTAATGCATTACTATATGCAGAGTTATCAGCATGTTCTTTTACCCTTTTATAGAGACAGACCTCTTCAAAGTTTATCTATGTTTGCTGGGAGATGTGCCAGTGGATGACCTAGGTCGTGGAGTATTTTGTAGGTAGGAATAAGTTTTCCCATATAGTGTCTGTAAGTCCTCGAGAATCGATCCAATTCTGATAGTCTTTCAGGATAGGAGATGTTTGTGAGTCCCACGATTTTTCCAGTGGCCCATCTCTGAACATTATTGATAAGTGTTAAGATGACATGCCTTTATATTCATATCCAGACGGTTGGGTGAAAGATCTATAAGTTTTAATAATCGGTTCAGGGTTATTTACGCCTTTTTATCTATGACTACACAAGGTGCAAACTGACTTAAATTGTCTGACACTGTTGTCCCTAGATTTCATTCGCACGGTGGCATGAGTGACTTAGTTTTGCTAAGGTAGCAGTTAGCATAATTTTTATGGCATGATTCTACATTTGTTGATGTTGAAGAGCAATTTGGGTTTTGTGGTCCACGGGTTTAAAAAGTTTCACTCGCTCTGCAATACTGTTACATCTTCCGGGCACTCTAGTACTCACCATGGCTTTGTGTGATGGGCTCAGAGCAACGTCTGTGGCTTGACTGTTCCAGGTTAGCTCAAAAACGAAAAGAATGAATAACGGTGGTCCTAAAAGAGGTCTTTGTGGAACGCCGCTTGTGCCATTGCGAAAGGTATTTCATCGTGGTATTCTTTGTACATCTGAGCTAAATGTCATACTCTCATCAGGATGTCATTTTCAAAAACGTTATCACGAACGTCAGATCAGCTTTTAAACGATCGGCAATTCAGTTGATTGGTAAAATTTCACTCATGACGTTGAAGAATTTTTGGACCAGATGAGTCAGATAAAAACTTGGTTGCATTTGTCCAGCTTTCAAAATTAATTTTCATGATGCAAATCCCCCATCTTATTAGAGCCTCGTTAAAAGGGTTTTTCTAAATGACATCCGATTAAGGAACGATCCATTGTTCATACTTTGACCAATTGAACAAGTGATTCTTTTTTTTGCTGGGAGCTTTTGTTTCTAACACTTACACTGATGATTACAATTCTTTGTTGTTATAATACAGTAAAACTGGTTAGCTTACTTGAAGTTGAACTTGGCGCAGTCAGAGTTCCGCGTAGATTGATTTGTGTCAACCGGTCTGGCTTTTGCATTGTATTCGGACTCAGTTGTGTGTATTGTCCTGGAGGACAGAACGTACTCGAATAACGGTGCTCGGGTCGCGTCAGTTCACTGGCTGTAGGGGACTGTCTTCTAGACTGACATGAGTACGTCACAAACCCGATGGATGGGCACCGAAATTTGGGCTGACTTGTCGGACGTTCTTTTGTGGTTGTCTCGTATGAATTCGGTAAAGACAATTTCGAAGGTTCAGCTTCAGTTGAGTTCGATTGCTTAAATAGAGAGTCAAAAGATTAGAATTATTATCTTGGAGAGCAGAATGTTTGTCGCAGTATCTTCATAAAGACCCAGGACAAATCACAGTATTGAACTTGCTTTTGTTATACTGTTATGCTGTTATACTTCGATAAATAACTCAGATTTTGTCAGTGAAAACAAGTAAACACGAGTAGTTCCTGATTTCTGTTGTTATGAACACGCAACTCAATTGTACTCCCCGCTTTCTTGTTGGGTTATGACTCTCAAACTCGCCATTTTGAAAACTAGTAGTTTGTTCAAGTTTCCTTTTTATTGACTATATGTGTAAGTGTGTCAGCCTTGACAACTGACATCAGGTCTACAACCATCTAACGGAAACACGCCAACCACTAAAATATTTATCTCAACGTAATCACATCTGAGCATTCCTCTACAATTGCTTTTGGGTACAGTTCATTTAACCCGAGAATCTCAGAAGAGCACAGTTAAGGTCCGATTATACCTGATGAGTAAATCCATGTTCTATTGAAAAAATATTCACTCCACCGATAAACCTTATCGACTGTAAACTCAGGTCTAGTCCTCTATTAGAACAGTCCGGCTGAAAATTGTTTGAAAGATTAAGGTGAAATAACATTTGGATAACGCTTGACTATTGTAAAAAGGAAACTAACTGGTTATGCGGTTAACATTAACGATTATCATTATGTTTCACGAGAACAGAAAGAAGATATACGTTAAGATATTTGAATATTATGTTTATACTCATAAGTCGCAGACGTAAAACTTTTGTATTGTATGCATCGTACAAATAAAACCAAACAGTAACCCGAAAAAGCGTACAAACACACCATTAGTGCAAGTCGTGAAACTGAAAGTTTTTGATTAATACAACATTTGAAGTCATTGGAAACGAGTCATCTGGATTTGAAAACAATACACCCTTCTACGTTGAGTATTGCCGAAATGTTCCTCAATGCATGGTGTTAACAGCTACGTTATTTATTTACAAAAAGATAATGGTCTCATTTCACCAGTCTTTGCGAAATACAATAATGTGCATTACCAAACTAAAAGATACGTTTTTACAGGTAAACAGCTCGTCAACTGGCCAACGTTTTTGGGGAGAAACTACCACTATCGGTATAAGAAACATGTATGCTTTATCTGGATTGCTGGACTGGACAGAGAGTGCACATTTGCAAACAATGAATTGTAAGTTCTTTACCAGACCAATCTTATACATAGTCACTAGTGAATCACTTATCTAAAAGAACAGAAATAAACTTGTGTACTAACCAGCACCAGTTTTTCTGATGTACTATGAGGTATTCATAATGCGATGTGTGACCAGGTCGAAGGTAGCAATATTTTAATATCCGGTTGGACATTTCAACCTGTTTGTGAAATATGCTCAAAAACCATGTTGGATGGATCGTGGTCAGTAATTGAGATGTAACAAATAGCCACTGAGCAGGTAGGACCAATGGACAAGAAATAACAAGGAAAAGCCTCCGACGGGAGATGTTAGCCAAGCGGACAGAACTAAGCAGAGATGCGCACGTCGTTTACATGTAAACTTTACTGAGTTGTTGACTGGAATTCCGGTTCGTAGACACAAATACACGGGCAACATGATAGCGTGCGAATTAACAAATGAATATCGTGCTACATCGAATGAAAGTTTGCCGTCGTAGAAACCCCGTTTGTGTGTGTAGAGGACATGATCAGCGTGTATGCAGGTGACCTGAGGTAGTAAGGACGTTTGAAATTTTATTATAATATTTGAATGTCTCGCCCAAAATGATGAAATCTTACGAATATTCCAGTGGTTACGAGATCGAATACGAGGTACAATGTTGTGCAGTCTACCACGTAGACAAAGCCATTACTGAACCAATACATACCAATGCTGGATTTTAAAACGGGCAAAGTTTGGTAAGAAGTAGAGTTAAACGTATTGCTATCGCTTCTGTGTGTTAAAACATAGGGTGCTTCTGACAAACTCAGGGGTTTCGGAAAATGAACCATTAATCTAATCTGATTGTTCTAAATTAAGTGAACTTAAAGTGTCTTGACCTTATCCTATTTACAATGCAAGTACTCAGGGACACTGAAGTAGTTTTACACCATCCAAATAATAACATTTAAAAATAAACATTAATCATTTTTAATATAAAATAATGATTACTGTAACAGTCACACTGAACTGTTTTACACTCACTGTGCAGTTCGTTTAGAAGGAACATTATGAATAATCTAACAAACTGGTGTCAAATGACAATTTTAACATCTATGCATTCATTTATTGACGTATATCGTGATTCCCCCACCACTGTTTACAATCGGCTGGGGCATCTGGAATACAGTTCACACTTATCCGTGGTGGCGACTGCGATCCCAAAGTCTGGCTATGTGTGTTCTAACTTATTTCATTGTGCATAGTGAGTCGCGTACATCAGTAAGACCGAACGTTGAGGACATTTTGGATGATATTTCATCTACATTCCTTGTTTCTATTTCGTGTTTGATTTATGAAATGAGAACTTTCGGCTACACATACATAGATTTTGTCTCGTTAAATGACGCTATTTTGCAACAAACCTCCAAAATTTTGTCTACAATCTTTCGCTCCCCGGCACATGTTAGCATGAGTGTGCAACAGTGGTTTGAAGTGGTTTGGATAAATGAGTCCAGCTAAGTGCTCCACACTGGAGGTGGTCGTACTTTGCGTGATGAAGTAATAACCATCACGGACCTTACTCGCATTGGAATACACGGGTAGATATGTCCACCTAGAGAGGCCATTTGAACGCAAAGAATAACTAAACAGATAAGCTTCAGCAGCCAATGGGATGGTGAAGTCTATACAGGATGTTAGGAAAAACCATGTTTCCCACGGGTGAGAACTTCCACTACTGGATCTTATGGTGAAAAGATAACGTCAAAAGTTTACCAGAGGCTGAAGCATTTGTGACAATCACAGAAGTTCGAACCTTACCACGGCCATCTCAATCGTCAGAGCAAAACCAAATCAGTAGGGACTGACTTAACTGGCAGTATGAATGAAAATCTTGAGATTGGAACACCATCAGAGCTATAAAATGGACTGAACCGCCTCAGGCTTTTGATGAAGACCTCGTGGGAAGTACAAAGAGGTGCATGAGGAATTGTAATCGACGCTAACGGAGTACTGCCAGTCAAGTATGAAAGCATAAATGTTGGGAACAGCCCTGTTTACAGCAAATTCTTTTTAAGAGGTTTCTTCACTTTAACGTGTTCAGTATAGAGTAACTGTATCGTTTTCTGGCAGTGTACACGCCCACGCTTTGATCTATACATAGGTGGTACAGGTTCTCTTAAATAATGGGTATATGATCGTGTACCAACTACTAGGCAGTTCATTATTTCATCCAGATGAGGAATGTTTTTAGTAACTTTCATGCCAAGAGTGAAGATAGTTTCTAACTAGACGTAGCATGGCAGCCGGCATCTCCGATAAAATTTGTCTGTCCAATCTGTAAATGGCATTGCACTTCAGCGTGAGAGTGCGTGAAATTGACCAGTCTTGTACAACGATTTTTGGATGTTAGGTGAAACTTTTGCTGTTTCCTTGCATGTTTTATGAATCTAAGATTCACACTAAAGCTAAAATGTGTATTGTGTCCAGGATCCTGATTGACTTGGAAGGAGAGAAACAACAAAGCTTTACGCTTTCATGTTTCACTGTTGGTCGAATAACAAACCTTGTTGGACGGTACATAATTGTAAAGAAAACAGAAGTCAGAAACGAAGACCAAATGGGAACAAAAGCATCTGTATATAGCACGCTAACAATCTGAGGCAGCAACATACACAATTGACAAACACAGAAACAAAAAGAGAACAAAAATATCTCACTTCCATTTCTATTCTCTACAGATCTTTACTATGTCAGTAAAACGCGCGTGTCTCATTTACACTCAGCTGAATCAATTGTTAAGCCCAATGGGCAGATGGGAATGCATTTTGGTCTTGGATGACAAAATGGAACAATGTTATGCAATTCTGGTTAGTAAATTGTTCATATAAATATGAAACAATTGGACAAAAATACTTAAGACCAAAGCATTGCGTTTGTTATCAATCCTTACCCGATTTCTTAGGTACAACCTTCACTCCAAAGAAATAAACGAAGTTTGAGTTTCTGTAGCTACTTTGTGCATGGATTTCACCCCGGTGGTGCTCAAATTATTCACCAACATGATTCAGGGATTGACAATATATGACGGTCTGATTCAACTTGAGATGATGAGAAACTGTTGATTTTTGGTGTACGATATCACCAACCCGACAGTTTTTGACAACATCGGAACGTTTATGTGATGTCAGTGCATACTTACCATACTCCGTCGGTGACTGAAGGGTTCGTACTACTTCCCCGCCAGACAGATTTCACTAAAGTGACCCACCTTGTCCATCGCTTTGCGCTGTAAATATGTAAATCCACTCATCTACCTCAGTACACTCAGCTAGGTCAATCTACGGTGTCTACGTTGATAGTTCTCCTTATTGCCCAATAGTCGGATGTTAACTTTCAGAAACTTGTTGCAAACCTTTTAACAAAAAAGAACAGATCCCTTTTACCAATTTATAGTTACGGTCTCTGGGAAGTACAATGCTGGACATGTATCAATCCAGTTAACTGGTGTCGATGATTGAACGGTTCGATACTCTAACGACAAAATTATTCCTATCGCTTGATCAGTGGTTAAGGCATCCCAGAAACTAGAGGATGTGAGAACCAAGTTAATTAATCGTTTACACCCACCCTGACTGTCTTTAGCTTTACTTGTTATCATTTCACCAGCGGTTTCAACTCGAAAGTAGAGTGTAAGTGGAATTGTAAAATCATTAGAAACGTGTTTTCATTCATTGTCGATGAGCTGAATCGACGGAATAAATTGTTTCAACATGCACAGTAGTTGATTCATTTTAAAATTCTGAACTTCGATGAATGCTTTTTAATTTCAGAATTCTCATAAGCTCACAGTGACTAACTTTACGACTAATGACATTTCAAATAAGACTCAATTGTGTTGACATCCAGCCAGTTGCTGCTTTTCAACGTTATCGTGCACTGTAAAAATGCAGGTATGTCTAGTAGTTGTCCATGCAAGCAGCACAACTCCGCTTTGTTTTCCCCACTTTAACTAATGTACAACCATTCGGCATGATAACATTTTTGGTAAACATGCTATAACTTTTCGAAGATAAACAGTATTTTCTTTTTAGTTTCTGATCTGTCCTAACGGTGAACAAAGAATGTGACCAGTCCACCATCTCTGTGTCGCATTTTTGAAACAACTGCCTGTCCATGGATGCTATCTACTGCGTTGTGTAGAACGTAGGCATTCAAGTTAGCTGTCTTCCAAAAGCTGAACTCACATTGGTTAGTTGCATGCTGAGAGAAATTTTACCGATAAAAACATCTGAGTTATAAGTCAGGTATTTTGATTATAAACTCTTACTAACGGAAAAGATATTACAGCAGAAGTAAAAACGAAACTGTTGTGTCATGAGCGCGTTCTTGTTTTAGGACAGATGACAAATAGTAGACATGTACATATTAGATTCTTTTAGGCTGGGTAAAAAACAGACAGATTAGAATGTCCCATAGTTTGATAAACGTATGTTTGGGCTGGGATTCCACATTCCATGAATGAAAAATCCCCGGTTGGGTTGGACATTGGAATTGGTTTGATGTCTTACAACAGCATACTGTTAGTTCAACTTGGTCGGTTTCCTCTCTGTTTTAGTCCATCTCATATAACTGAACTCAGTTGGTTTAAAAACGGCCACATCTGTGTTGAAAGCCGTACAAATTACCTACTAAAGTATACGGATAACTCTTCTGTCTACCTGGCATCACTATTGTCCATATCCACATCAGTTAACCAGGGTGTTTCTTCGATATTGCATTGTAGCTACAGAATGCCCAAAATCAAGTCTATCATAGAACTGGAAACTTTACCTCAGAGTTCTAACACTGTGCCAGGAACTACAGTGGTTAAACTGCTAACCGACTATGACCAGCAAACTTTTGAAATATGTTACAGGGACCTTGTGGTGTTCGTCATAAATGGAACATATGTTCTGTTTGAGTCACAGCTTTGATCTGTCTTCTTACCATTTTATGCCAACCTGTATGATATCAAGATCCCTCAGGACAAGTCCTCGTACAATTTTCGGGAAGTTACGAAATAGGTGTTACAAAGCACGCATTCTTTTATCATTGTTTGTGATGGGGAGACTTAACACCGACACTATGTACCTTCCTGTTCCCTTACTAGTCTGAACACGTGACCCCCGAGATCCGAGCATTCTTGTTCAAAATATCTTCATCTAACTAATTCAAAGCATAACAAAACTGTCGGTGGAACTTAGGTTTGGGAGAGTCAGAAAGATTTTTCGTCCAATTACTGGTTCACATAATTTTGGCCGTAGTCAGCGCAAACTTCAGGGCATCCAAAGTGAGTCGTCAACACCAACACTAGCCAATCAATAGTAGATTTAAAAATCTGCTTAACCTTCGAAGTTCTTACCTGCGTTTCGTCCAATTCATTCTTGTCAGGTTAGGTCCAACAAAACAAAAAAGATGACGTTGAGTTTGGATATGTTCAGAGGCTGTCAATGTGAATTTTCCCTTTAGATCTTTAGGGCAACGCTATAATCCCTCAAAATACACTAATTGAAACAGTTCATACCGTACTATGCTATCTGTTACCAGGATTTCTTAGACAACTGTTTCTGAAGATCAATCTATTGAAATAACTCTTCTTAAATTACAGTTGTTCACATGACTGAAAAGTGCTAGATAATTTTTAAAACTTCGTTTATATTTCTGACAGACTAGTATCTGCTCACACATAGCCTTTCGACTGGTTAGCTCCGAAAATACAAATACTAATGATGTTACAGATTTGGCAGAAACGAGTGATAAAAACAAACATTCCTCCGTATTGTTAATACTGTTTACCATGGGATGAATCTTAGCCAATGATAAATTGAACTCAACTGCTCAGACGATTGACAGTAGAGAGTATTGTAGATCGTAGTGCATTTGTATTGGAAACTTAGCTGCGAGTCATTTTTTGTAGATTTGCGTCCAGAAACTCCCATTAACGCAACGGAAAGAATAATGAATGCTCTTCTGGAAGGATACTAAATGATCAGCTTACACTTTAAAAAAATTCACAATCTGCCCTCAATGACTCGTATCTAATGTGGTTTTATTTCTGCCGCGGATTTTTTTACACCAAGATCAATAATCCCTTTGGGTACAAAATCCAATTCTAAAGCATTTTATGAGCTTGGAGCACAGTGAAGACGACCATTTTTGTTTGGATTCTGTGATACTTTTTCTGTGTTCAGTAGATGAAGTCTCACATCCTTGATTTAGGACTTGTGTTCATAGTGCACAGTCCAACTTCCGGTCTATGTGCGGTTTGAGAACACTGTCTGAATTAGACCGCATTAACCATTGTTAGCAAAAAAAGTCTTGTTGCGTTCATATTAACTTGGCATCTTAGCTCAAATGAATCATCCGACGGCAATTATCTGTTTATCAGACAAAGCCATAAGAAAGTACGGAAGAAACTCGTTGATCATTTGTGAATATTGTGATGAATTCAAATTTGAATTGGTTGAAATACCATTTAGTGCATGTTCGGTACAACATATGTCTTTAATGTATGGTGGTTGAGTTCTCATTGATTAACATGCTATGGCCAACTCATTTCGAAGTACATGATAGTTTACTGATTGAAACGTGAGTTTGAAACACCGATTTCCTAATGCGGAGTAACTGAAAATGAACCTCCGAGATTCGGAAACAAACGTTCTAATAATTACCAAACCAAGTGCGCGACACTTCCTTTGTTAGGCGCTCATAGTGGTGAACTCATTTTTTCTGAAATCGCAGTGTGTTCGATCGAGACGAACTTCAAGTGTAAGTAAAATTTTAACCTTTTCACCCTACTGTCTTTAAATATTACAGGATACTAATTATCTCGCGGATTCAATTTCAGTTTATCACCAGAGAGAAATTCAGGCCGAAAATTTGAATTTTATTCAAACTGAGCCTTCATACATAATGGTAAGTACTGTTGGTTCCAACATGTTTTGCACCACCAACGATTAATAACAGCGTTCGCATTCTGCCAACCATTTCTTGCGGTTGAGTTCAGATCTGTAGTTGCCAACAGTTGATGCTTAATGCGTGGTCAACCTGCAGAGTACAAACGGGGATTCTGTTGAAATTAATGTCCTATTTACTCTTTAAATTGCAGAAACTGTAGTACAGTTTGAGCGCTACTCGTGTGCAACTGTGAATTCTACGGTTCAGTCATGTCTACTATGAATTAATAAGAGAAATTTATAACACATTCGTCCGACAGACACCAGTATTGGAGTTCATCTCCCGTGTCATATTCTTAAGTAATACATTCGGTTGACGATTCACTGCATAGTTGACCTTTCTGTAAGAAGCAGCTCAATAAACTATGTCAGCAGCTGAACTGAAGGCAAATATTTAGTCAACAACAGTGAACAATTAAAGTCTCTTTGATCCAAACAGAAAGTGCAACACTTGGGAAAATGAAAGATAGAAATTGCTGATTTATCGGCCGAATCTCGGTAAAACTGTCCTCATCGTGATATCTTTGTCACGGAGTATAGACGCGCTGACAAACTAGTGTGTTGTCTTGTAATTGGAACATATACACTCAAAACAGTGTTTCATACAACCACGTACTGTACTAACCTAAATGCTTGCACATTTCACCTAACTTGAACGAGGGTCATTTAATTATATTGCACTTCAGTTTTTCATAGACTAAGCTCGGTTGGCTTCAGAGGTTGGAAATTATATAGGATTAACCTTTCGAACTACCAGATTGATAGAAAAATGTTACCGAATCATATAAAATCCCTCGTTACGTTTTACCTTGCATATTCTCGCCTAATTGGTGTAAGCGAAACGTCCGAAAAACATCATTTCAGTAAGAACAGAACAATGTCTTTACTTTGGTAGGTAAAATGACGTAAGTAGGTTTGGAGTCAAACATTTTAAGAGAGCTACAAATGAAACTGTTCTTCTCTTTATCCGGTCAGTAAGACGTATATAACAGGCTAAACCTCACTGAGTTCGTTCGGGCGTAAATTGTAAGGATCAGCAAGAAACTTCAAATCTATTCAACTTAACTCATCCGATGTCGTTTGTGTAAGCCGGACAGTTGGTAGGTGACGGGAAAAATGCATCGTCCACTTCACATAAATCATCAGAGCCTAAAAGCTTAATCCTTACATATGTAAACCTTGTAAAGTATTATTGTTTCAAAGGAATGTGTCCGCTTTACAAAAAACTGCCATTAGTTCATTGCTTACATCGGTCCCTCAAACAAAACTTGCTTTAGTCACATACAGTCGACGTCTCTCTAAAGGTTTTTGCAATTAAAGCTGAAATAATATAAAGTCCGCCGAGAAAAATGTCACGAAACCATTCGCTTTGTAGTTTGTCATGCCATGTTTAACGCATAGTTCTGTCAACATAAACTTTAAATTGTAGAATTGTTGTTTCTATGTTAAAAGTTTACTATGGTAATAAAAACGTTCACAAACTGGCTACCAGAGGAATAAGAGGTATCGAACTACTCTGCCGCACCGCACAGTACATCACAGACACAAAGGAGTGACCTAAACTTTTTCAATGAAATCCTTCACTCACTGGGTTTGCCACTAGCAGACCTCTTTGTAGTAAACGGGGCTGAACGGTCAAACAGACATTGTTCTGATCTAAAATGCGAAATGGGCAGGTGACTGTAGAACCGAAATTTTATGCGGTTAGCATCGGCCACTGTTGCATTATCCAAACCCATGGCAGCGGGTAAAACATTTGAATCAGTGAACAACAGATGGGAGACATTCACCATTACAGGTTTTCTTAGTACCTTTTTGACTCACTTAAACAAATTTGCAGTTGTAAGCATCTACCAACACATTGATGTGCCGTTTGTCAGTTTACGATAACGACCAGAATGCACACTGTTAATTTTGTTCATAATTCCTCTTGTTCTGTTGTATTCACCGCCTCTTTTTTGCTACGAACCATCCTATGCAATCTATTACCCAGTCAAACCGGATCCAACAACAAACACCAAGTATGCTCAAGAAGGTTTTTATAAAATGGTTCGATTCAGATTGATATTATCATAAATACTCACGATAAGTTGCAATCGAGTTGAGAGGGTTTATTTTGGTAGAGGTAGCAAAACAGTAAAGCTAAATTTTCATACAAATATTCAAACTAATCATGTATAGCCAGTAGAACTGCATAACTATTATCGTTGTGTTTTAAATTAACACTAAGCTTCAGACTACTCAGACATGCCGCTTTGAGTTATGCCAACACCCATGGAGATGCAAGATTTTACCAGGCACATCTTCTTTGAGGGAGAAAATCAATATGCCATCAAAGATGTAGTGTGGTACTGAGCAAACGTGCATACGTTAGTTACTTAAGCAATCTTAACCGTTTTGGTATCTAACATTACATTACTGCAAAACATAGTAAAGTAAGCTTGAAACTTAACTTACCAAACCTCCAATCACAGCTTGGCGTGCAAAATACTGAGCATAATTCCAGAAAGGTCTGTTGCTCATATATGGTGGAGAGATACTGTTAACCACAGATGTTATGAAATTCGGACCGACAAAGCAAGCTGTTATAAAAGAACGCTAAAATCATGCATAATTGGCAGTCAGTGGGGTAATAGTCGATGCATCAACATCACAATTATAATGGTTGATGCCTAACTCCCAGATAAGCTCCAGTAATGAGCTATGAAACGTGTTTCTCATTGGACGGTTGCATGTAACATTCTTATCGAAATGTATCAGTCATGTTGCATGACCGCGGCTTTGAATTTGAAAACAATAAATATCCAACCCAATCCATTGGTATCAGATCAAGTTTTCAAAAAACAACTCATTAAATGCAAACCTGATGATGCATTGCAACGCGGTAGATTAATTTTCATTCTGTGGATTTACTTATACGCTGAAATGTGACAATTTTGTGAGAATGAATGAACGGTTCGCAGTTATTCATGAGTCATGTGGATTTTCAAATTTGCAGAGATAAGATTTTTTATTTGTTGCGCAGGAACAAACTGTAGTTAGAAACATTTTTATAAATTTCAAGAGACAACTTGTGTGTAACAACAATTTCTGCGGCCATGTGCCAAATTTTACGTCAAGATCTATCACTTTCAAACTAGTTCGAAATAAAGAATTCATAAACTCTCACGATGGTTAACGCTACAACTGTAGTTGAGATCATTTCTTAACTAAATTACCGAACAGTAAAACCAAATATGTTACGGAAAAACTGACCGCTTTATCTTCCCTAAACAAATCGTTGTTTATGGCTTGCAGATGTATTTTCAAATGTTCTGTTCCATCCGTAAATGTTGGGCACATTGGTGAACACACCCCATACCCGTAATCATGTCGGGACAATGATGGACATTGCTTCATCTTGCCTACTATCCAAGTAGATGATCTGGGCAATGAGGCAGAGTAGACCTTTTCGAGATCTTCTTCGCCAGTAATCTTTTTCCTATCACATACTTCCACTGACCTCAACTGACCCCCTGAATGAAACCGCGCTTGTCTTGATCGGCTGGAGTTAGCAGTCGCAACTTTTCGACGAATCAGCATAATCACAACAAGGAAAATGAAAGCCAGAAGAGCAGAGATGGCAATCAGACAAATAATCACAATCAGCGCTCGTTCCGATGTGAAGTACACACTACTTGGACCGATCGATTTTCTGACCAAGTATTCTCGTGAACGAGATTCCTCAAACGCTCCCGAAGCTGAGTCACTCCAAGAGTTTGAAGCACTCGTGTCTGTGGATAAAATCGGCTGCAAGTGCACCACAGGATTGATGTCCAATATTGGGTTTGACAAGGATGGTATGTTAATCTCCGTTGCGCGGTTGCTTCCGGATGACAAGCTTTTCGTAGTGGCTGTCGCTTTACCCGGGTAGCCGTACTGGGTGTTCCGGTTGAGTACAATGTTGACTGTCGCAAAACCAAACAGGGGTGGTGAACCGGAATCCTGTACCTATCAGGCAGTGTGGAGTAAAATACAAAAGCTTTGATGCACAGAGTGCAATATAGGATTTTACATTTGATGTTGTTTGTGATGAATTATCTTATCAATTCTAAAAAAGTTCTCGTGAATTTACCACGCTGTCTACTGCGCTGATGAAATCACACTAGGTGCAAGCAAAGCATCCTAAGCAAATGTTGAGACATTCGTTTGACAGTAATTCTCATACTGGCCGGTCACCTCGAGAATGGGCGCAGTGACAATTCTGTTGAAGTCAGTCAATGACTCCAGGTTTAAGACTTTCCAGGTAAGTAAAATACACAGAAGTCTTCAGACATCAGCGGCATTTTACCATTTGGTAAGTAGTATGGGAATTTTTGGGTATTATGAAATAAAATTTATTTAAAAATAATTGTGGTTCTCACATTCTCCTAGTTATTTTAACCACGCCGCTTCAAATAAAGTCGCTATATTTGAGTTCTGTTCTTGTTAGAGCACATTAGTAAAACCTATCCTTGTCAAGAATGGGAGTTAAACACCAGCCATTTTTATGTGTGGAAACCATGCTGAACACACCGCTATGGATCTCTAGAAACGCATTATTTTCCGCCGAATGTGACGGATGTTTCAGTAGTATCTAAGGCAATGTTGGTGGTGATGCGTTTAACAGTGTTTTCTGGTGAAGGCGCGATAGAATTTCGAATCCCGATGATGGTTAATTGAGATACCAATGATGCAACCTAAAAAAAACACAAACTTCGGGTCCAACCAAATAGCCCATTCCATCCATAAACTAACGTAAAAATCAAATTAACCATATCCTTTGTAAAGAAAAATGACGACAAGAACTTTCAAAAACTAATATTCACAAGGACAATGATGGTTCAGAAACATGTTTCTTTCTCACATGAATCTATCCTGTCTTTTTTCACTACGTCCACTGAACACACGCCGAGCCGCGCCACTTCATTCTAATCTCGGACTGACCCTACACAAAGCGGCCTAGTGTTATGAGCCAAGAACACGGATGGCGCAAAGGTTATTTATTCAGGAAACAAACACGTGGATAGTGCATTTAAACATGACAACAAACAAAAACATTCATCTGCGTTTGGTACTGAACCCAGAACGTCAAGGTTGCCATAGACGCTAATGCCCAGTCCCTTTACGTAACAAAAACCATGCGATGCTGCACTCCGATGTTTCTTCTGTTATTTCTCCTGCGACTACCTCGTTGTCAAAATCTATGATCTGGCCCCACCACTAAACAACACTGGGGTTAGTAGTATACTATCATCGCTTCTCCTCATTACGCAAGTTGCTCCTCTTCAGAGTATGTATGTATGCACGTATGCATGTATCCATATGCCTTGGTTATAGCGTTTCTTGCGTTTTGTTTATAATGGAAAATGACACAAACATTCTAATTGATTCAGAAAAACAAATGCTTGCATGCAGCCTCCGATGATTGTGTTTGTGTCTTGTTTTGTCAATGCTTCCAACCTTATACATAGTTAAAAAGACGAAATTCGTTCTTCGAATCGGTCGTCTTATATGTCCTACCAGAAATAACAGTTTAAACAAACGACATATAAGCAAGCTTGTAAGAATCAATCAGTGACGTAATCTGGGGGTCATTTGTTGATCATATAGCACGCACGTAATTTAATCTCCTGTTAATCCATTGTACACAGGTTAAGATTACTGGGGTTAATCTCAAGCGAATTCCCTATCATTACATTTTTACAACTGATGGACGTATTGTAAAATAGCGGCAAGTGTTACGTTTCTTTCGCATAGATCCTTCCTCATAATAGCTAGAAATAAAAATCCCTGGGTTCTTCTACTGTTCTTTAGATTCTATTGAAGAGATCTGTTGTTTGGGCATTGATGGTATCCTGGACGGCGTTTTTCTGTAGCTGTCTGAGCATTTTCTTCAATTCATATGGCTGTGGTGCATATATATTCTTTAACTAAATGTTGGTGAATTATCCTAACTATAGCAAATCTGGAAAACCATAGGTAACATGAACACCGTGTTTATTTCGATATGTCTGAGAGAAAATGTTCAGCCTAGAACTATCAAATAGATCTTGCAACGTGTATCCGGGGTCTGCCTTGTTGGCAGTAGATACGGTTATACGCTTCAATGTTTGATGTTACCTATTTGCTCTGAGAGCCACGTAACAGTTCTAGATATGTGTAGATATCCACAGTTCCATAACGAAACGATGCATTATTAACATAACATGTTATGTGTCTGATCTCAGAACAACTTTCTGATTGGAATCCAAATTATTCGTGGATTACTTTGCTTCTGCAGTTTACTGCATCATAAAGGTGGAATACCGCGTGGTTCGCAAGAAAATAGTGTTCCCACCTTTTTATTCTTCGTTTTTTGACACAGATCTGAAGTGAGACTTAAATTCTTGGGAGTATTGGTGGCTCAGTGCCCGTTTAACGGAGGTGGCGCTTAGTACAACCTGTTGCGTCAACCACTGAATAAAAATCTGTGGATTCCTTAGTACAACAAACTCTGGTGTAGTTTCCATCACACCTATTATGCGTCTACGGATTCTTGTTTTAGGCGTTAAATTAAATCACTCGGTAGGCATGAATGAGATCGTGATTCTGATTATACTTGATGGAAAGTTCATTTCCCTTGGAAAGTCTACGTTCGGATGGTTGCATTTGACTGTTTGACGCAAATCAGGACAGTTCAGAATGATTTGTTCAGGTTTGTCATGGTATGCGGGACCCACGAGAACAAAAAACTAACGATGAGTTGAAGCTGATCGAAATGCTTTCGAGCAAAACACGTCTGCACGTAGACACTAATTTAAGAAGATCGTTTGAATCCATTTTAGTGCATAGTCACCCGTGTGCTGAGTTATTTCGAAACCCTATGCCCGTTTTTAATACCTTGAAGCGTTCGTCAGGTGTTCCGAATAACGATGATAGTTAGTACCAAACCATTTCCTCTGTATGTTTAGTAGCAACAATTTTTGAACCTGTCTCACTGGAAGCGAATTAAAAGAAACAGACAACAGATAAAGATATGTTTGCCTTCTGAGCGCTTACGTTCTCCCCATTGTTCTCTCGCCAGACTAGTGGTTATGGCGTGGCGTACTAGGCTTGTTTGGCGAGCGTTGTTAACACATTGACTCACTTACCGCCCCAGTATGATCAGACTAATCAGTTCTTGGCCTTCCATACCAATAAAGTGATTTACTGGACAATTGATTGGGACGTCTGTTGCAAATAGTGTTACCTCCAGTTTTCTCCATATAGGTAGTTTCAGTGTTTCATGAACGTATTTTGGACGGACAAACCAGATAGACCAAATGTCAGGCGGTTTGTATGTCTGAACCACTGGTCAGACGCCCCAGCGTTTTCCTTACTTTCTCATCTAACTGGTTCTCTTCTATGCTGGTTTGCCCGGTAGAAACTAACACTTTATTGTTTTTGACCGCGCAGGACCGACTTCTGACAACCAAGCATCAAACTTGGAGAGTGCTCCAAAAGTTGTCAAGTGTGACATTTCTTCCGAATAGTGTAGACTGATGCACTATAGATGATGTGGCTTATGATCGACAGATGTGTTGTGATGAAACAGGCGGCTAATCTTCTTTGTTCAGCGCTTTTCACCGAAGCCGTACCACTTCCCATCCGTTTTGGCCTAAGAGCCCTGGCAGTATTATCAAGCTTTCTTACTGATCTACTGGCAGAAATATAGCTGCAGGTGCAGCAAAACACGGAGGTGAAATATGTGGATCATTTACTGAGTATCAAGTACAAGTACCTTGTTTGGTTAGTCCTTTGTGGTGATCAGTAGTTGACTGACTACAAATAATCAGGACTTTACTGCTTAGGATCACGTAGTGCACAACGATGACACACTTGGTTGGTTGGACAGTTGACGTCCAAATGTGATACGTTCTGCTATGAGGGCTATATGCCTCACAAGGTCCAATACAGACATGTTTAAATTTGTGCTGTGGTTTAGTGACTGGTCTAATAGAGCAGAAGCCGCGTGAGTGCAAACGGTCTCTTCCAGTGACGCAAATATAACGGATGCCCGGATGTTCCATACCCTCCGTGAGTGGCCATTACGTCAATCAACTTTTCTGATTACGGCTGGAAACAAATCAGTGTTAACTGAGAGCAAACCATGTTGCGTAGAATTAAAAACGAGTTTCAACTTCACAGCTTTGAGTGATACGATTGGTCATGAAGTTTAACTTCCTACAAGTATCTGAATAAAACAATGTGAATTCTCGGAACAGAGCACATTCATTAACATTTATACAGTTGCATACTAAAAAGTGATTAGTCGTTTTGTGTATACACCAAACACTTCAATTTGCGATCAGTGTTGATCGGATTTGACTTAAAACTATTCACCACTCATGAAACTATACATCGAGATGATAAAACAAATATGTGAATACAGAACAAAAGAATAGGGGCGCCCAAAAAATAGCATCCCACAGTCAATAGGCAGGCGTAGGACGACGAATGGAGTAACAAGTAATATATGGTCTGAATAATCATGGTTTGATCTGTTGAAAAATCGCACTTCGTCCGAAGATCGGAAACAGTAAAACCGTGGTGAATAATCAAAATGGCCGAGTGACTAGTTCACACATGTGTATTTTAGAACGCTAAACATCCGTTGAATCTATTAGCTAAACTGCAGCAACTATACTTTCAACATAGGCCAGCCGAGACGCTCATTTGACTGCGAAGGTTTTGATCAAGTGTGCATAGTTTTCAAGTTTTATTAATCTAACTCCTCAAACTTTCGTCACCTATGGTCTCGGGGTATCTGTAGTATTTTGTGGACTGAACGGACTGCTACTTTCCAACGGAATGTTTTGTAATGCTTAATTTTATATGGGTCGATTAAGTGAGACAAACGATTAATGCAGCTGGGATCGTTCAACATGAGAAAAGATTTCAATCGAAAGACAGTTATCGTTTTACTATTTCGTGGGAGGTTGGTTAGCAACAACGGACGAATGTAAAGTGTTTGTAGAAGTTCATATTTAAGTTATTCCTGCCAATATACCAAAATGTTTAAAAATAATCCATAAACTAGATTGGAACCCTAGCAGTTGCGTTGGTGTATGTCACAATCTAATTGATAAAGCACATACATCAATAGGCAATATGACCAGCAAATTATTCGTAACAGACTATACTAGTTTGACTTCATTTAACCTGATGCACTTTCATCAAATGTTTTACTCACAACCACCCATGCGTTCTAGTTAACAAGTGGTGATAGAAAAACATAGTTATACAATGTTATAAAAAGTACACTTTATTGTCCATCTGGGCAACCATTAGGAATTGATGTTCTCTTGTTGCTTTTATTAACCAGCAAGCAATTCAGCCATTTGAAATTATGTCACTTGAACAGTCAGAGAACGTCTAACAGACTGCATTGATAAACTAAGTCAATAAGTGCTGAGATTATGTACTATGTAAGACGACCAGTTTAATTTCAAACAACTGCTAAACGGACCATTTTAAAGTTCTCCAGACAGTCAAAGTATCCGACGTTCTTTACAAACACTCACCCTCAGTTTCAGAGCGTATCTTCCCTCGTTAGCCTCAGGCTGTTTCGCGTTCGTTAGACTCAGTTCGCCGGAGTCTTCATTAAGAGAAAATATTTTTCGATGTTCAGGATTTCCGTCTATAAAAAATGTCAGCTGAGCATTCACACCTTCGTCCGGGTCCACTGCAGTCAATTTGACAAGAGGAACGCCCTTTAAGAAAAATAGGCATATTATTATGTCTTCAATTACAAGACCTCATTTGATGCACTCTAAAAGGCACTGCGAGTTGGTGCAGAAAGTTAAGATGAAACTAGCCATTTGGATTTTTCTTCCAGAAATATTGTACGCCACTCTCAGTACCTTGCGTCGAGAGGTGAAGTAAATATTTCTCACATTTCACTAAAAATATTCCATACAAATAGTTCTTTGAGTCAGTTCAATTTGGAAAGAAGCCGTTGCGTTGTAAATAACCTTTGCATTAGTTTATCAGCTTGCCACTTTTTGGTAAGGTGACGGTATCAATCAGTGCCTCAGCTAGAATACTAAGCACAATGAATTTTGGTTGGGACATTTTAGGGGGAAATGTAACCTTGATTTAAAAAGGTCAATTACACTGTAGACTGTAGTTGAAACTCCAGTCCTTGTGAGCATTAAAGACTGTCCATTAGCTCCGATGAAAGAGAAACATCAGCTGCTGTCCTGTAATTAAGGTGAAAAGAACTCATTGTCCAATAATGTTTACAATAAAATGTGGTTAAGCTTTTTCATAGGGCAATTCTGTCATGTGTAACTTGAGAGTAATCTTGCAGTGGTCAGTAAGGCTACTTCATAAAGGCAGGATAGGGGTTCAGACTCAGACCATAGTAAAGATATACACTACTGACAAGTTCTAACAAGAGCAAAAATTTAGTCCAGTTTCTCGTTTCAAAAGGAGTGAATGCATGGTCTATGAGAATATGACAGATTGTAATCATTGTTAATATATTGATAAGAAATGTGAATCTGAATCAGTTACGAACAAAATCTAAAAAAGGAGAATATATTTGTTGTGTTGAACGTGTTATACCTCATTTTTGTGATCACCAGTAAAGTTCAGTTGGCTCCAAAGGAAGTTAAAGTTTGTGATAGTTGGGAATATTGAACGTAAATTAACAAATGCGTAACCTAGCACGTGTGTGGTGACGCAATTGCATTTGATACTTGCCACCACAGGGCTATCCCTACCTAGTCTCTGAAGTAGTTCTTTCAATTTGTGTATCAGCTAACTAGCCGTCTGTACAAGCAGAATGGATCGGTCAGTGACCGAAAGCATTCTGAAACGGTTTACACCAGTGTTGACGTATCCCACTGCAGCTGGCGGACAGGTCGTTCGAAATACTGTTCCAGCGATTGTTGCACACCGTATGACAGGTCAAACCATTTCACTCACTGCTGTTCGGGGGGGGCAAGAAATTAGACCTGTAGAAGGACAATACTCATCTGAACTTACCAGCCGATGCTGCTCACGCAAAATCGCTTATAACGACTAAGTGAATTACCGTGGTACTGTTAGCATATACCTTGATATAATTTATAAGTGTGTCAGTACCCGATTTGAGTCTGCTGCATGTAATTGGCACGTTTTGTGTTTTGCACTGAAGCATGGGTCGTTCTCATACTATAATCATTAGGTCAAAGTGAAGCAGCAACCATCACTCTCCTGATAAGCTTACTGGAATGATATCTTTCCAAAACTTGACTCATTTTGATGTGAAGTCGCCAAGTATGGATAATTTGACGAGATTCGGTCAAAACTTCTTCGTAATGCCAGCTGACATTTCAGCAACTACTTACCAACCTGTTTAATGAGCTCTGTTTTAACTCCTTCTGATACTGTACATTACAGATTACAACCTTCAGTGGCCGAGATCACAGATCATTCTAGTGATGTTTTCCGATGCTCGTAGTCATAGTGATATTCCGTGGGGACAGGTTTCATCCCCACTTGAACTCACTGGGTTTAGAACGAATACAAACTTCGTAGGACGGACCAAGTTGGTATCGATTACCTTCTCATTGACCCTCGAAGTGCAGCTTCTGGCAAAATGAGTATAATCAATGGTGTGTAATCTGTTTGCCTCTGGTCAATGTTAGGAAATGAGATTCAATTCAGACAATCATGGGACAGGTTTTACGTGACCTCGGTACACCACAGGAAGTACATTAATTGTTAACATTGAGTTCTGTTGTCTCCACTTGAGGCGTCTGCCAAAGTGAGATATGTGGTGGTAGACTATTGGTTAGAGATTGAAACACCCGCATTCTAAAAATTGCAAGTGCTTCTAGATGCAGGATTACAAAATCAAATATCCTGCGGCCAAAAACTTCAGTGCGTTTGTGTTGTGAACCCTCCTCGACGGTACACTGGTTCGACCTCGGTATAGTGGTACGCCCGATAAAATCGGATTCTCGTCCCGGTAAGAATTCACACGAAAATCTCGGTCCCGAATAGTACCGCGACTGTTCCCGTAATCACTCCCAGGGCAAGCCAAAAGACGCGTTCAAAATAAGAAGCTTTGTTCCGCTACAAAACGTGTGCGGGGTAGGGTGACAAGTACAAGTTATTTATAGGGCACGTCATGAACACACATCCCCCCATCATGAGAAACAGTTAGGACCACACATGTGTATAGCGGTATAAAAAGGTCTCAACCGATTTTGAACAGTTCTGCTGGTTCGGACTGAGTCGATTGATTTTTTTCCTTCGCTCTCACGACGGAGGCGCCCTTGGGCCGGTCACATGGTGGGGCGCCCTAACAGTTTGTTGCAGTGATCACAACTACAGTCGGTTGATCAGCAAAAGTACCGTTTACAACATGGTAATCCAGACTATCGCCAGATGAGAGACTTTAGCAACCGACGTGAACAAGATCATTTATAAAAGGCTCTGAGTACTTTTCCTTCATACTAAAATCATCTTCAGAATGAAATCTTCCCAAACTTGCAGGAAATCCAAAGTATGGGAAGCAAAATATGGTGGTTACTTCTGATAGTCTTGGTCGAACCTACCAAACCCACATGAGAGCAAAACACTCGCCACACATCTCAGCGATTATTTGATGAAAACAATTATAAAACGAATTCCGTCAAATACAAGTATATACTCTGAAACCACCTTATACCAAACCATTCGAGACAAGTCCAGTCTGCGCTGGTATGAGGAAGTAGAATTGTGCTCATTCTTCTAGTTGACAACGCAAACGCTGTGGCAGCAATCCGTATCAAACATACACCAGATTTTAACACCCAGAGTGACGTATAGGGTAAGGTGATGAGCGATTTCTAGTATTGTGTTAGTTCGCCGTACGTTCAACGCAGATAATTCAATTGCACTCTTTCATCTAGGATGAGGATATGTCACTTTCAATCCTCTCTACTTCTTTAAGATAAGCGTCCAGTTTAAAGAGTTTGAAATGTTTATTTTCACAGGTTATTCAGAAAACACTACTGCACTACCCGAGTTTCTACAGTTATTATAGTCGGACTGCTACAAAAGCAATGGTTGTACTGTAACAAATCTTTGTGACTTAATGAAAAACAAAGATTCCTTCTGAATTTAGGTCTGCTCAGTATCTTTTACTGTATTAAGTAAGAAGGTTCCAGATAGCCTGTTTTGTGCATAGAAAGTTGACACTCGTTTGTATACAGTTACACATCAGTAGTTAATAGGGATTTCCAGTGGACGACAGTTATACATTCGAAGATTCTTCTTCGTTAGCCGTTGAACACATTTAATTACAGGACTACATTTTTTCCTTCTGGAATAAGCTTCAGTTAAGTGTGTATATTTGTGCGTATTCTATCATCATGAACGTGTACAACCCAAATCATGCTAAGTTAGTAACACAGAGTTAGTTGCGAAATATGACCAGTCCTATAAGTAAAATAGCCCTTTCAGTAATGATTTCGGGTTCATGATTAAGATGGCACGGTGATTCAATGTAAAAAGTAGACTTTTTAATTTAAGTGTAATTGCTGTCCAAAGATTTATTCAAATTAGTCATTTGTTGCTGATTTATTATCTGTAGTTCTAAACATTCACAACGGAATCCATTTATTAGTTTACGTATTTTCATGCGAGTAAAGCTTGCATTGTCCGATTATCTTAATTGATTCTGGAAACTGTTACCGAATTTCAAATCCCGAACGTGATATAATTACGCGCTGTTGATGGGATCTAACAAAGCTGAAACTCCGGTATAGTGCTGCCTTTTGAAAGGGGCTATCCGTAATGTCTATGGAAATACCAGAGTTTTTATCAATTTTGAGCAATGTTTAATTTACTTTAACCATACCCTACTATTCCCCTCTACCAAAGCATTCTGTCATGTCACTTAAATTACGTGAGAGTGTTAATTCAATACTTGGTAGTTTGTCGGACGTACTGAAGCAAAACACTTACAGACAAAATACATCGAATTTTATTATTGACCTTGCTCACTTGCGGTGACAAAACAGAACAAAATGGTTTACTTACTGGAGTAGTAAAGACGGAGGCAAAAATCGTGTGATTATTTTGTGTCGGGTAGATAAATTTTGGCGCATTGTCATTCACATCCAAAACGCGAATATGGACGGTACAAAACGAACTTTGTTTGGGATAGCCACCATCGGTCGAGTAAATCTGAAATAGATAGACAAAGGAAGGCTCATCTAAATTTAACCATGTACGGAAAAATTGTCGATCAATTCAGCATAGTGCAGCGAATTTTTGAGGCTATTCGGAATATTGGTAGATTGAGTTATTGAATGACTTCAATGCTTTGTATTTAGGTTACAAATGTTCCATGACTAAGCGATATGACAATTACACATAAGAATGGAGGTTCAAAATGAATAGTCTCCAACTTTAGATGTGCAATTCAACTCTTTGTTTACAGGATTGTAAATAGTTTACTACTTTTGACTCGACGGCTTTGTATCAGACAAATGCAACCCTAACCCTAGATAAACAAATAAGTATATTGTAGATAATATTAAAATGAGCTTCGTGAGAATTCCCAGGTAAACCCAATGACAAAATCACAACTGTGGTTTACATCCATTTAACTGTTGGGGATCGAAAATTTATTTTAACGGCATAAATGTAACGTTTGAATAGATTGAGAATTAGTATTTGCCTGAAGATAACTTATAATTATGTGTTGCAGACATCCACTGTATTTTCTCACTTGTTTTATGGATATCGTTGAACATACTCACCATCATAAACGATAGCTGGATGTTGCAACAATGCGGTCGATCCTGAAACAAATCATCCTGTCAAAAGTGAGCAACAGTTGTTCGGTTATTTTTCATATACTCATTAAATATTTACCAAGGCACACAGGTCGTAATTTATCATGTTCAATTATTTACGTCCACTGCGTTTACTACAGAGCAACTGTCAATTTAGCTGGAAAACCGAGGTAAATATTTAACTGCGTGCTGAACAACAGTGTCCATGATTAGAAGCTGAAAAACATTATTTGTCTGTAATCGTTCACCAGGTTTGTTGAGAATGCCGCTATCTGCGAAGTATATTTTTGTTCTTCAGCAAAATGTTCATTTAACCATATGCGACTGACCATCATAGTGCGCCACCACAACCCACGATTTCTAAAATTTGCTGAAGCCGTCGCGATAAACCGGTTCAAACCTGTGTTGTGTGTACAAAAACAATTATTTGTGGACCTGAGGTTACCATGGTCCTAAGCCGCAGTGAGTGTCATTCAGATCACATGACTGGACGATTTTGTTTTTATTATTGTTGGTTACTTTGTTCATACACCCAATGTACTGTAGACGTTGAATTTAAAGTTTCCCATGTTATTGGTTATTTGGTACTGACGAGCCAATACGAAATACTAGCATTTACCAGTGTTCGTCTTCTCACCATTTTGTTCAGATGACTGAAGGGATATAAATGTTGTAAATGTAAAGTACGGATTTACAAATTCCCACTAAGGAAGTAAGGTTTAAAAAAAGCCAATTAGTTCTGAATTCCAAGTATTGATCAGTATTCTTTTAAAAATAGCAAACCGTTCAATTTCTGGTAAATGGCAACACCTAGAGGGCAAATTTTGTTTGTCCTTTGGCAACAGCCTGGTATGAATTCATGGCCATCAGTGTTTCCTCTTCTAAGAGGCCTGTCGTGAAGTATTTTCGTTCGGGGGTAGTTGAGCTGAAATGCTTCCAAGAAAATACAAAGTGGTAATAGAAGAAGGCTGCGAAGTCCGAAAGTTAGGCATTATGGAAGTCAATATATTATGATGAACCGCACGAAGAAAGCCCAACTAATAAAAAATTTTGTACCCCTTGTGACCGCTGAGAATTTAATCTGGCACAATTATCTCTTTATATGCTTCCAGTCATGAGATGTCTGGAGCATATAATTAACTGAGTTAGAAAATTCACTATGATCTTTATTTGTTGCTAAGCCATGCTACGAGCACCGTTCTCCAAGGAGTTTCCACCACTCATCTTGTTGTCTAATCAGTTGGGTATATGGTTTGAACGGAGAAACCAGAAACAGTTTTCTGTACAGTGTATCTTGGGTGCAGTTTGTGGGTTTATATTAACAAAGTTTAGTGGACTTTGTGTGGTTAAACGACGCAATCAATAATCACACATACATCAGTGCGCGCCAGTTACACTGGCAAACTGGTACTGACAAACGAGTCGTTCCGTACGCAGAAGGGTGGTTTACACTTGTTACTTACTCTCACTCTCGTGAAACGGAGAATCCTTCGATTGGTGGTGTCTGACGTATCCGGCACGCTTTAACCAGGTTTAAATAAAGTCACCATGTTGACGAGTGTCGAGAAGCTGGTGACGCCGGATTTTTGTGAGTTTTTAAGTTCTGAATTGTTTTGGACATTGTGGTATCCATGATCATTTTACATACCGAAACTGGCCTATGTTCTTCAACGCAAATGCCTAATTACCGTTTGGTTATTCTTATGTCATTGACGCGACATTCACAAGTGGATGCATAAATGGTGCACGATTTCTGATAAATAATTTGTCATGGCTGATAAGTTAGAGGAGACCCAATTGCGAAAAGTGTGGACTTTGGATAGATTCAAACCGGCGACAGAAACAGTACGCCCTGAAGCAGAAAACAACCTACCAACTGAGCGATGAAGCAAAAACAAGGATTTGTGCATAACTGATACCCTAGATGTAGTGTGACGTTCACCCTACCAAACAGCAAAAGATGGTACAAGGCAGACTTAGGCAAATATATATTCTAGTGGTTTAGTGGATATGTCTACCGTACGCAATGGAGGAAGATTCTCGAAAAATAGTAGTCATGTTCAGACCGGTCATGTGACTGTTGCTACAGCAAGACCTGTCGATAAGCTCGATTAGTTCAATACTAGCTTGCAAGTTTTTCAAAACAATAGTTACCTTACTGTGTGAAGAAGGTGGGTTACTCACTGTACTAACAATTTGTATTAGGGAGGATTTGACACAGGTAATATCGGACTAATATCGCACATCAAACTGACGGAGTTTTTACAAGCCATGTTCTTTCGGAGAGTGGAATATAATGGAATATGTGACTATTGTTAATATTCCCTTGATCCCACCAGCAAGACCGGGAAGAGTATATAGCGATAAAATGAGACAGTGACTTCCGGTTCAAATCATACACTGGACTATAATGAACGCAAGTGAATCTGAGAATAATTTGTTTATTTCTTATCATGTGGTCTTAGTGTTAATTAGAAAGGAAGTCATGGAATCCGATCAACACCAGTCATAGTGAAAATTAAAAATACTTTTTCACAAAAATTTGGAGAAGCTCTTCTCTCACTATTTGCATGTTATTTGGCTGACCGTGTGATTAGTCATGCTAGACAAAGTATTATTTATCCTGCCCTTGTAGTGTTGATTTTCCTTCGAGAATGATGTTCACCTTTCAAAGCGTTTCTTTCGTTCTTGTTGGGTGTGACATGTCCTTCAAAATTTTCCATTGTACAGGCTAGCACACAACTGTTTGGTCGTCATGTCTCTGAAGGCCAATCAGTTTACTGAGTCTGTAGACGTTCGAGTTGACCTTTGGTTGCAACTACCAATAAGCATAGTTTTATGACATAATCGTATGCTATAATGTACAATAAACTCGACCTAAGTTATGAAAACATTTCGGGATCAGAGATTTTCCTTAATGTAGGAATTCTTCCAGTGTGACGACATTCTTCATAGCGATGCTGTGTTATGTAACACATTAGATGATCATTTCCTCAGTCTGCGTTTACCAGGTCCTCGACCAAAATTTACTTTTGTGTTTCAGGACGTTTATCTTCCCGTTACCAAGCAACCGGTTATAAGATGAATGATATTCACATCTGCTCACAGATTTCGTACAGGGGTTCTTTTCACCAACCCCAAACAAAAGATGGACTGTTCGTAGGTTGCTTACTGTGGACCCGGCTCTGAAACATAGTCGTCTAACTCAAACAGCAATTTTAGTTTGTTTTGCTATTTTTCATGGAAGCCAACAATGATCGGTTTTACCGCCACATTAAGTAGAACTGCTTTAAATAGACCACAATGTACAGTGGCGACCAAACACTATATAACCATCGTAATGCGCGACGGTATTTTTGGTTTGCATTGTAAATATCATGGTTTCGTTCTTACAAGTTGTTGGTTTTGCCATAGAACTGATAAGACCATATGTATTCAAAAGGTGATGTGAAAACTTCCATGAGATTATTGTTAATTAACACATCATTTTTAAGCGCACAACCTCATCGGCGGTTGTCGCATGCCATCGTCACTCTAAGTTGACCGTTTTTTTTCAAGAATTGGACAACACAATCGCAATGTCAGTACACTGTAATACTGCTTAACAGTGCTGATTTACGTCTGCCCTTCGTTCATTAAGACGACAAACAGGTGAGGAGAAAAACCGTTGAGGAGTTCAGTTTGAATCAGACATACCTTAAATGTGTAGCGGTCCTCTTTTTCGCGGTCGAGTGGAGATCTCAGCCAGAGGGTTGCATTCCGAACATCCAGTTGAAAGTTTCGCTGTGCAACTCCCTATGAAAATAAAGTAGACGCTGATTTGTTAAAATGGTTGAGAAGGAAACTGTAATTGCATTTAATAAAACTGGAATAAATTTGAGGGAGAACACCACAAGTGATCTCACAGCAACACTTCATCCGTCGACATACCCATTGGAAACATTTATTGAAAAGAACCTGCCTGCATGAAGGAACCACTCTTGATTTCCCTGTACATCACACGTATGGACAACCGGGTATGCATATCTGCCAGTCAGATATTTGCTCATGCACCCACTAACAAACTCAGTCTTAAGTGAACTCCCCGACAGACGCTTCATTTGAACTCAGCAAGCTGTGTCTAATAATCGTGAACGAGAAACCACACCTTTAAGCTCATAAGCTTATTAAGCAGTTCGGTTATTTCCTCTTCATTGTAGACAAAGTACCAAAATCCAGATATGATGTTCACATTAATGTAGGGCGTATAATTATGTGAAGTACATAATGACTGTAAAAATACGGAGGAACGACAGACAATTTGTAGGTCACAATCCAGAACACCGTGACGGTTGTCGAGGTTCGACTCACGTTCCGACACAGATTACTGTGCGCTGACTGTGGTTTTGCTTAGTTGATGTGTTGACTGATAAAGGAAGTTGAATAAAAGAAACCTACCAAAACGGTGGATGTTCCTTTAAAATATTTGTTGAAAATGTGTGAAACATGTACTAACACATTTTTCATTTGGAAAAGTAGGTAGGTTTGATGTTATAGTTACGTTCGTGTTTCGTGGTGTTTACTTCACGAATAACTTAGTTTGTGAATGAACTTAACACGATGGAATTCCAGTCAGCAGTCAAAAAGTCTTAGGCAGGTGCTATTGTTTACTGCCTTACCGTTGTCCAACATTTGTGATCCTATTACACAGTAGTAAATTTTTTCGCAGATACTTGCCCCAGTATGTGCAAGCGATGAACGTTTTCAGCAATCTCTCCATTGAAGTTTTATTCGATTAACATATAGCGGAAACCGCTGACCTACTTGTCAACTGATCTGATTGACCTAAGATGAATGGAAAGGAGTTATTTCCCGTTTCTACCATGATGAGCACTGGAAAAATGGACCCTAAAATATCGTTCGGTGAGTCCAAGTGTGATCAAATGTTACAGTATGTACATTGGGTGCCTCCACAAACTAAGGCATTACAGCAGGTTGTTTTCATTTTATTGTTTATGATCATTCAGCAATTAACCATGCTATCTTGTCGTCAACCTGTGTGAACACACATTACTAACCATTTAAATGAAGTGGTATTTACCATCAAAAGCTCATATCATCTTTGGGATTTTTGGTTTACTGCAAACAGCTTAACATGTGAAATCAACTTGGAGAGAAAGAATCTCTTAAACTGTATAGAGTGTTTCTCTTACTTACCAGTGTGCTTGTAAATGAAGCCGACATTCAATCGATTCGAGTGTCAACTCCCTACTCCAGCCGGGTAATTTGCTGCCTAATGAGAAACAAGACGATACTAAGTGATTTTTTGCACACCAAGCTATGAACAACCTTCGTGTTACGAGCCCGAAGATTCATGTACCACTTAGGGTAAGTTGACAGCTAAGCTCTATCCGTGAATCCCTAACAGTCCGCTAAAAGTTTGACATTGACCACGCTGCACAATGCTTCACTAACCCATCAGTTCTATCCTATGGACAATTAAAACTAACAGTGTTTCAATGTTGCAGTGCATTAGAAAGTTTTGAGATCTTTTAGATAATAATGGCGTTAACCAACTCTCACATAATAACCCAGTGCTGGGGGCACAGAGGAAGCAGCGGGTACCAAACTCCTTTCAGTAGCAGGCAGTTTGTTGAATAACCTTAGCAAGTCGATTAGTATCAGACTAAAATGTGACTGCAGCATATCAAAGCTGGTCTTACTTCCTCAAACCGTTAGGTTCCCTCTGCTGTCAATTGGGAACTGATTCCAGTTTTCCGTGTCGTCCATTGTCTCTCGTAGTTTTACCGCTGTCTCGATGGAAATCGAAATAGCAAGTGGTTGTTTTATCGCACTCATTGGTGAACCAGTCCCAGTGAGCATAATTCCCATCAAAACATTCCTAACGATCACACCATACAAATTTGATGTTGCTTTATCGCTGCTTCCCGTGGTAAATTTGCATAAATTAGAGACTGTATTATGACCCTGCAGTTCGTTGTTCAACCGTGGACAACATACTACAGGCATGCAAGAATATTACGCTGCTTACATTGTTCTAGGTGGATTTAAGTGGGTGTATCAGCTAAAACATGCACTGTCTTGTAAATTTATCGTTTTGCTGAAGAACATTTAAGTTTGCTCTTACTCCAGCTACTGCCTTACGATCAATAAACACGTTCAAACACCACCCCACCTTGAAATTTATATCTTCTGACTAACCAATGCAAAATGACTATATCGTCTTCACTGAACTTCACTTCACGAAAAGTATGCAGTCCACAACCTGATCAAATAAATCACGGCGTACCAACAATCATCCGTGAAACATGTAGTCCACCGGATGATAATCTCAACCAAAATTGGAACACTTTTGGTTAGAACACTTAGATAGCATCGTCTATCTGGTGGGTTCCTGGTAATGGTATGTTCGCCGAGCTTGGCATTTAGGTTGCAAACTTTTAATTACCAAGCCAAGTTCGGCGAACATACCAATACCAAAACCATCAACCTGAGCTACGAACAACACTACTACTGTTCACAACCATCCTGGTAGGTTCATATCAGTGAAAAATTGATTTGGAAATTTTAACAAACAGGTTCTCTTGACTATATGTTCTTTGGATAATGTATCCAAAGATAAAGCCTTTCGTGGAATATTCTTCTGGAAACAACAAAATTCGGAGGCTGTTTGTGCGAAGAACAGTAGCAACCACCAAATATTATGGTACTCAATCACACATTTGAGTGTGGATTCGTCCACACATAATTTTGCTGCTTTCGCACGGTAAACATATACGTAGAAGATAGTTAGTGACATTCACTCTGAATGAATATAATTCCATAATTACCACTCTACGAATCAACTTGCTAAGCTACTTCTTGCGAATATGCCTACGGTTTGTATCATTTCCGTTAAGGAAGATTTTTTGATAGATCGTTTTGGGCCACTTCATGTTATGTAAAAAGCATTTTATCATATGTCTAACATCCGGGTGGTATCTACCGCAATCTGGTCTTTTTGGTAGGCATTGTAGTCCAGGTCAATTACGTAAACCCAAGCACGATCAGGCACAGTTTACTTGACCCCAAAAAGCTGACAGGTTCAACGGTACTTTTTAACTGAGAATCCCAGTGTTATCCAATAAAAGTTGATTTTACATGTTTGTCTTTCAACAGCTAAAAAGCTTGATTTGCTTGCAAGAAAAAACCTTGACCTGACATATCCGCACAATACCACCGCACAAGTTAACCCAGCTACATGAAAGAAACATTTCAGGGACTAACACAATCAAATACAAAAAGAACTAACCAGTCAGAGTTTCGGGTCCAAAGGTTGTATCACCTTAGTGTATGTGAGCAGAAATTCATGTGGTTTTGCTAATTTTTACGTCAGCAATTGTAATATTAAATCTCCACCTACTACTAGTTCGGTGATGGAACGTTTACAAAGTGCACGTTAAACTCGGCGGACTACTGGGTAGAAGATGACAGCCAACAGTTGGACATTACTCTCAAGCACATTGTTTATGCACAACGTGGATTTGACTGTCAATATAACAGACTCTAAACCAATATTAACATCACATGTATGAACTTAACCAACTTTACTGGAAGCACGCCGTAGCCTTCAAACATGGGCTTCACAGGCGTTCACGCTATTTCGACGTTCATTGCTTTAGTCGATAAGATAGCTCAGTACAGCATCTGATTCGCCGGAGAAAAGGGATGTGGTCCCACCGATGTCTGTTTTGTAAAGTTGTCAATTCTAGTTGGTTTATTTTGTTATCATGTTTTCTAAACTAAACACCTATGACTCGTTAGATATAAAGATAAACAAATTAAACAAAATATTGCAGTCTGACACCCAGTCTGACGACTCCAGTAGATGCAACACTTAAAACCAGGAAAAAATATCCTACTGTGATATTCAAGAAGGCCGTTCTTAATGCATACGTTCAGTGTAATAGCCTAATACGTAGTCAGTTTGCAAGAGTAGACATAGAAAAAAGACGAAAAAGTTTCAGATTGTATCGGAAGTTTACTCTGAAGTCAGCTGTCTGGTAATGTAAACCTTTCAATACACAGGCAGTGTAAGACTCTTTGCACACATCAGCTGATACATTACTGCCGAGCCAAGTGCGTTAAGCGCGCTGTAAACCTTCTGTGGGTGGAGATCAGCGGACATTTTCTGGAAAGAGAATTACAGTACCACAGAATGAATTTAATTCACTAACTTCCTATTAATTGTTGATGGCGGGTCAGTTTGTCAATCCTGACGTTTCGTTGATTGATCACTGTATCGATGCAACAAAAGCCAGTTCACTTCAGTAAAACTTAGGTAAACATACCATTATTAAATATTTCAACTGCAATTGTTATCTACTTGGAAGCCCTGTTTATTTTCAGTTCTCGTGACTAACCAGAATACAAGAAATGACTTAACTATATTGCAACCAAAGTTCACTTTGGAAAGTATGTAACGATCTGAACATTCGTACATCACAAACTGAGGTTTGGGATATTACAATTATATTTTAGATTCTCAGATAAATAGTTCCTACGTATTCCTGTTGATATTATCATAATAGGTGATAGTATTTCGAGCACATTGCACTGTAGGCATTTATTGTGCAAGGTTTGGCATACCTGATAGTCAGGGCCAGTTAGGCATATTTATCTAGCTCAGACATGACAATAAAGGTGGCCTGGTTCTCGCACTTTTAAAAGTGGATGTTCACTCATTCAGAGCGAACAAAGCAGTGTGATATTTTTTTGTCTACTTCCCAGTACAGGTTAATTACGTGAGCTTTGTTGGATCGCGCCCATTCATTGAGTCGTCAGTCCCGTGTACGTGGCGCACGATAGGCTGGCTGTCGAAGACTAAAATCTGGCGACAGAGTTGATGCTAAACATTTATAAAATAGAAATTCAAATGGAGCGAAATTCGCATACGTGCTGAACGGCGATCGAGTTCCCGATGGCATGGACGTTCTTAAAACGCAAAGTGGTAGCGCTTTCGTTCATCTACCAACTGCTGTTGGTTCCACAACAAAGACTGCGTTATTTATTTTTAATCACCCCATCGGTTGTTTGAGCCGCGCAAACTAGTTTACCGTTATAGAATGAGGGGATGCTTCAAAACACCAATGCCGTCACCGATCTAAAAAGTTTTCCATGGACGCGAATGTCGTCCTACAACATAAACCCTGCGAGCCCTCAAACGAGCTCGTTTTGACTCCCTCGCTAATTTTTTTCCAGTTGCACGCGACAGTTTCCATATGGAGTCATATAAGTCGGGAAAGTGACACGTATGGCACGTTCGTTTGCACCGTGAGCCGTTGACTAACTTATTGTAACCAGGACTAGTAATCTAGGCAAGCACTGTCAACACAAAAATACATGTGCGTAAAACCACAGTGAACCTTTGCAAAAGTCAAATTCTTTTTTATTTGACATAACTGTTCCTAACCAGCTAGTCGATGTAAACTGTCCTGACCACGTAGATTATTCGTCCTCGCGTGATGGATAACCAAATCGGAAGCGTGATTATTCGAACAGTCGATGGAATATCTCGACGCAATGATAAGTTGTGGCCGATCGTTGTGGCGATCGGACGAGCCTTCACTCAACGAAATCGGACCAACGGGCGAGAAGTGGCAAACAAAATACCCACGACTGAAAGCGTCATCCATATACAAAAACCAGGCAGATGTGTGCACGAGATGCGAGTGAAAACAGTTGCTGCGTTGTGGACAGGAATTCCGAACCATAGTCGCAAGCACGTGCGTTCCGCGGGAACGTGCGAGTCGAACAGATTGTGCTTTGTTGAAAGAGTGTTTGTTGCAATCATTCAACATGTGATCATTTCAGGTTGAACACTGGAAACTGTCTTCTCCCATTTTATTCAGAGTTATTTATGGTACAGTGTTTAAATGTGAACTTTACACATGGAACCCAAAACTATATCTCTTGATCCCACATGTTGAGCAGCAGCTGTTTAAAATAAGGCGAATTATGGATCATCTTGAGTACTTTCAACATTCAAGCAGTTTACCATGGTCAGCCTGTCATAGACATAAAACTCCTCATTGTACACATACACGCAGTCACACTTGAAGATCGATATGAACAGAGCAGATCAGTTTTGGCGTACTTTTATGCTTGCGTAATGACAACAATAACAAAACGCATTCGATTTTGGCATAGCGTCGGTGTAATATGTTGAGATTGGAGTAAAAGTAAGACAAACTCTGTGTAAAATACGTGCAGGACAAATGTGCATCTATGGAGAAGCATGTAAGTTCATTTCGTCAGAACAAATACGCCTACGGATAGACTAATTCGACACATTAAGTTTTCAAAGTGTCTGCACCAGTTAAGCGAGATTATCGAACACTCGATAAGTTCATCTGGATTATGACCAGCAGTAATAACCTGGACTGCCTGCATTACCAGAAAACGTCTGACGACAATGTTATTAGGCTTTAAAATTGATAGCTTGCGTGCGAATTTTTAAAATGCTACTCTTCTCTACATGGGTCGTTCACGAATATGCAGTCTTCCTGACAAAAATCACCGCATTAACTGTCCATCCTTCACACTTCTCTGCTTGTCTGATGTCGAAATTGCTTGCACCTTACCATCACTGCCACCGTCAAAATGCGTAGTTGCATCAAAGCGCAGACATGCTGAACATGGATTGCGTAGACGTGAAAGAATGCATCCATGTGTGTGATGGGTCATCCCATGTTCTCTAATTGGACTAGTTACGCTAATCCCGCTGATGTTTGCAGAAAAGTAAACGCAGCCGGTCATTTGCGTCCTTTATTCTCGATTTAGATATGATGCGTGTTTTTGGCAGGAACTGCGCTGATCCCAAGTGCATGTGGTTGGCTTCAACACAGCAGAGACATGAGCCCTTGTAATCTATCCTCACGGTTAATCTTGAATGAACCACTGCGTATTGTTAATGTTATATTCATTAAGCCTCCGCGTTCAAAAAAGAAGAGCAGCATTCAAATAGATTTACGATAAAGTCATAAATCCGGATGTTGTTAAAAATACACGAATATTTATCCGGTATATGATGTAAGTTTTGAACGAACCAAAAGTGACCCTCGACCTATGTGTTCATCGGAATTTTCGAAGTGTCAAGTATACGTATCACGTCTGCAAACCAAACCGAACAACACAAACTGAGAATAGACCAACCACACTAGCACGTTCTATCGCATATTTAGACAGATGCACGTATAGGAAGACTCACCAGCCCTATTTGGCTGGTTGGTAAACGGATAGCTCATAAATCTGTCAAAGCATCGCGTAAACAAAAACTGACATGACATAACTACAAACCGGTTGCCAAATTCACCCGAGATTATGATGAAGGAATTACCGTCAGTACATTTGTTCATACGAGCAAAACGAGACATCAAAACTCAGTCGACACTAAGAAACGTTTATGCCAACACTCACAAGTTGGTTCGAACAGAACAGGTGGCGCCAGTCCTTATTGCTTGTTAGTTCACGTCACGCAACAACGAAACAATTGAGGAAATTTTTGCGATATCAGGTACACTCAAAAAATACGAATTGCTAAAACATATATACGTATCTATTCACATAAATCAGTGAACAAGGTTGAAGGGATAAATGCCAACGCAGACAAACTAAAATTACTATTTGGCTTCAACGGACTGTATGAGCAACTCACGCAGAATAATTTCTGATTGCTTTGTGACTAGATACACTTGCCAGTGTGTTTGTTATCTTTAACCAAAGAACTTTTTTATGCCGCAAAATATTCCCATCCTCAAAACGGGCTTGTCGTCTGTGTGTGTTTATTAGTTTATTGATTTTAATCTGTGGTTTCATGTTTAAAACAAGTAGTTTTCTATATATTGAAACTCACATCACTAAGCTGAGAAATGTGTAGCCTGAAGTTGATAAATTAGTTTGAATGGGGCTGATTGAACTACTCATGACTGAATCACAAACTGAACGTCTGTGTCAGGAATTGAATCAAAACTGGAGAAGACAGATAAGCAATTGGTTCTAGTATCAGAATGCCGGTATGAGGTTATACACTATATATCGAGAACGAAATATCTAGAAATAATTGAACCGTGAGAACAGAAGTTCTGCTGCGCAAAAAAACTAAAGACTACGTTCTATAGATATTAAACGCTGAAAGTATTCCCCTAACGTTCAACCCTAATTTTTCAATTATTTCAAATAACATTTATCCAAAATTGTTGCGGTCAAGTAAAATTTTCCGTTGATCGATTTTGAATGGAAGAGCTGGACTTGATTTTTGCTCTTAATCCGCGACAAATTGGACCAAAGTTTGAGTTTTGGTTGAGAGAAGGATGTGCCTTATTAAGGCAATTTAACGGAAGTAAAACTTAAGTCTGCCGCTTTATCTGAAACGAAATAACTCAGAACTTAATCAAAGTACAACGTTTCAGCTTGACTGAAAGTGTTATTCAAGTACTGTGAAGTAAATATGCAGACAGTATACTATTCAGATTCAACCACATCTGAGCGTTTACAAGTGAAAAATCTTTCATACCGATGTGAAGTTGTAGAACATTGTCATAATACATGAGTATGCAATGTAAAACGGGAAGAAAGTAGACGGTATGTGTTGTTCTGTGAAAGGTAATCTTTTCAGGTAAAGCTCATCCGTGGAGTAAGTCCGAATTTGCAGTCCAAAAAATATCCAACTGTTTGATGACAAACATACTTCCAGTTGATATGTTTCACTTATTCAAAGCCACCGAAATGTTTGGGGTTGTCTCACACTCTACAGCAATAAATCTGAATATAGCTACCTTTTGAGAATGAAGTTTGCTACTTATGTCTTGTATTTTGGTGGGACATAAAGTTATTAATCTCAATCAAACAAATAACCGTGGTCTCGAATTCAGCTGTTGTGAAGTCAGCCTGTGCATCGTTCATTAAGTAGCCATTAACAACCCTACTCTGTATATGGTTTCCAAATTTCAGACTTCGCTTTGAAGGATATTGTGTAAAGTTGGTGATTTTCATCAACAAGGATGGTGCAAGTTCTAACAATATAATTCGGCGGCCGTCATTTTTGTGTTCGGATACTACAAATTTCACTGAAAAACCGTTTAGTTCCCCTTCATTCGGGAGGAACGAGCGGATTTACAGTTGGACACACACTAGTTTATTTTCGGTGCATGTGACCGAATAATAATTATCGTTGTATGTCACATACGAATCAAAACTTCATTCATATATTTTGAGTGTAATTCACATTAGACCGACTGATGCCGTTCATTCTTTACGCACTTTTACTAACTGAAACTTGGTTCGATTACTTGGCAAATTGTTGTCATGCCTAAAAATGTCTACTGGTCTCATGTGGCCAAGATGAATTGGAAACTGTCGTGTAAGAAAGACTGATGACTAACACTTCATTAAGGTTAACCATTTCAAAAATCAACCACCTGTCTTTTGTAATTTGGTGCCTTCAAAGCAGTTGACGTCAAATGCAATCACTCTGAAATAAACTATACCCTATGAAATTCATGTGTGCTGTTTTAAACTAAAGCCTCGATATCCACTTTGCTTCATCTGCCAACTTCAGAAAGTCTAGCCAGCATTATGGTGTAAAGTATTTTCGAGAAGTTAGAGGTGGCTAAACACTATTGCGGAATCAGTAAGACATAGACCATGTACTAAAATTCTGAGATTAATTTTTGATCCAGGCGACTGAAACTTCAAGCGGTGTCCTGCGTTAGTGGTTTGCCTTGCAGAATTTCGGTACATGGATTAGATTGTTATCCTAGGATAACTGTATTGAGGCAGAAAAGCAATGAAAACATCGTGCTATCAATTCTAGTTTAACATTCGAGAAGACTAGGTCGTAGATAATCAATCAACTCACATCATGTACGTGCGAACATGACTGCCTTTCATAGTCTGCGATCAAATGCCGTTTGTTGAGGCCGAATTGGCGGGTAGCACATTGACGACCAGCCACCTCCACAGTGGCTTGTGCAGGTGACATGAATTAAAGGCATCAGTTTTACACAAGAGTTGCAATAACACATACGAACCAAAAGGTATGAGACGAATAATTTTGCACCTTAGTTTGGTCACGGTGGGTCGAGCACTTAATTGTTGTGATTCACTGTGATGTATTTTGAATAGAGTGAATTTGTGTCCTCAGAAAAACTTGAAATCGTTTTCGTTACCTAAGAAAGGATTGTAAATCCTTCAACTTTAGCACAAATTTCATCACTACCGAACACTACCTTGCTCCTCAATCGGATGTTGAAGACAACTAAGTTCTGGCAACACCCACTTTGGATTGAGTGGTGTATGCCAGCTCAAAGCAGTCCGAGTGTAACTGAGTCCAACTTGACTATCTAGTTCAGCTACCTGATGGGATGCTTTCTTCTTGTTTGAAACCCATCATGGAAGGATGTCACTACGTTTGCATGTGTTTATCATTGACATACGTGTCATAATAACTATCCGTACTCAGAAAGAGTTTGAACTCAATCACTGGAGATATGTACTAAAGTAAATTGTCTAATAAGTTTTCCAATACTTAATAAGCGGGATTAACCATTAAATGTGAAACCAGAGCAGCATTTTCTAAAACACTGAGTTTTGTCTATCCATTTACTTAAAAACGCTAAACACGTTTTATCTTACTGTCATCAGTTATCAGAATAAAAACAGAGAATCTCAACATAGCGACAATAAGTGGGCAAACCAAAGAAACAGTCTCAATCTTTCGCGCACTAATGGTGCGATCACTTCCATGGAAATGACACTAATTCCGTCTATGACACCTGTGTGTGGAGATGTGGACAAAATTTCCCCACCAGTATTGTTTCGTTAGACAATAGCAGTTTCGAGTTACGATTACATAACAATATCTCGAGCGACTTGATAGGACCAATCAGGTGATCGGTTACTGTTATATGTCTGGCGACCAGTGAAGTTAGGTTACTCAAACAGGTCATTTTCAAACATTGCAATCGATAACACTTAACAGAATGGTTCATCACACGTTGTTGCAGTCGCCGATCTGTTCTGCTCAAGCAGACACCCTTGTGATTGCAATTAAACTGACATATTATGTGAGAGGCAGACTATTCGGTTGAGTGTGTATCAACACTATGGAGAGCCAACCCTCTAGTGTTTGACGAAATGTGCAAATGGATGTGTGTATCATAATGTCGATGCCATTTTGTGACTTTGTTGCTTCAGTACTAGCCGTTGATTATAATTTACAGAATTATATTTCTTTTCTGTTTACTGCAGTTTCTCTCTTTTAACCTTTTAATTTCAGTATGAATATTAACAGATGTTTCCGGATGATTGTCATCTATCAGCGTCCTTCCAATAGTGCATCGTTTTCCCGTCAAACTGTCTAGCTTTTGTGTGAATTTCTGGTTCTGTAACATAAGGTTTTCACTTATCCAATTTTGTAGGCAACGGGTGCGAAGCTAGAGAGTTGTGAATATCGTTTATATTATGCACGCTTATGATAAACAGACCGTTATAACATTCCGCCTTGACACCTACCGCTAATTTCTGCTGGTGACAAATAATTAACGGCAGAAATATGTAATTACAAAACCCATTGTATAGGAGTCACCCACAGGATTGTCTTGTATGAACTGAAGCGTATGAATAAGTGATATCAATTACATTGTTAAATTAGTCATCCAGTAAACCGATTTGCAGGTAAAACACAGCCTATTCGTCTCCAGTTGGTTAACCTGTTATGTGAGTTACGATCCTGGCTTACTGAATCTTTTGGGTTCATGCTGGTCCATATTTCCCCTTTTTGTAAAGCTTCCCTGGAGCCAAATTTAATCGGTTTGTGTCTTCACGAACAATAACCATCGATGCATTCTCCACTAATTTTAGCACTGAAACAAACAGTAGTCTGCCCAAGCATCCCTGGCTCTGTATATATGTGTGTGTATGTATTAATTAAGACCGTTCACTAAATAATTTTTGCACTAGACCACGACGCACTTCAAACCCAATGGCACCAGTGTGGTGTGTTTAGTAGAATACTGCAGACATTGGTCTTTCCGATGATTAGGCACTGTAACTTGCTACGCGAATACAACCTAGCGATTGACTACAAAACAGTTAGTCTAATGTTTGCTTATCTTCTCGTCTCCTTCAAAATTCTTGTGAGGCTTCTTCTTCTTTTAAAAATCGCCCCACAGAGTACACATTGTATAAGCAAACTTCATTGTTTTTTAACTACATTTTCTCAATAAGCGCTTTTTGATGAGTGGGTAGAATTTCTTTTTGAATCCGGAAGAATACTGTGCCCTTCTGTTGGATGTTAATTGTCATATCAAGCCACGTGAAACTGAAAAATAACTTTGCTGTATCCAACAAGGTGAAATTTTAAATCACACTCTAGATGCAAACATTTCAGAAGAAACACGGCAAAAAGAACTGCAGTAATGCAGTCCTTTTTCACATTTCACTTTTGATGAGCTGTTTTCTCATTAGTTGCAAAACGTTCTTGAAACAATTGTCCTGATGCTAAGAGAATCAATGATCCGAACACTGACTGTTTTCAGTGGTATGTAAATTTTCTGTAAACGCTTTCAAAAATCTCCACAAGTTAATCAGCGGGCAAGTAACTTGTGCTTACAAATCGTTGCTCATATTGCCAAAAGAAATCAAGCCGGAAAGTTGTGGAAAGCGACGTAACACGAGCATGACCAATGCATGGTTTGGAGTAAAACAGATTGAGCAAGAGTAAAATGTGTGTTTACAAGATTTGTTTGTATTCGACGGAACAGGTTGGGCAGCTGCATATGAACGGCCAGTCTCAATAGATAAGTAACGCAACGCAGTTTTGAACTAGATAATCCACCTCAATCAGATAGGTTGGGAAATTGTACATAGAGCGTTTATGACAGTTACCTCGTCTTGGCATCAAGTTGGCTACCTTCTCTGGAGTAGTTTAACAGGTTGAAGGAAATCTAATTTTTAAAACAAAGAAATCAATCCTTTGAGTTTGGGGCTACCATGTTTTGTGAACAACTAAACAAACTAGGCTTGGGATATGTTTATAATTATAACTACAAAAAAGTTCATGCGAAAAATTGTCGTCATTCATGCCGATCACAGCAAAAGGCTGATTGCTTCCGAAAACTTTTGAAAGTGTCGTTGCAAGAAAGACTGGAAAGATACAAATAACTTGAAGACCCATTGGTAGAAACTAATCAGCAACTCTGTACAATAAAGTTTCCTTTGAAGATGTAGGTAATTACGTCAAACCACCTAATAACTAGCTATCATAGTGGGTGTGAAAACATCACTGCTCACCGAGAACAACTGTCTTCCGGAGCATGAATTTTAACGAGCCCTATCTAATTAAGGCAGTTTTACTCACTTTTGCAGCAACGGCCGCTTGTGTAGGAGTACAGTACTGTTGGGTTTTACATGTTCGTTTTATTTTCGCAACGTAATCAATTTTCACTCTGGTTATTATTGGATCATCCCTTTGGGTACGCGCTTAACTGCTTGACCAACAACCAGGAAATAGAATATATGCGGCAACAGCGTTTAGTGGAGGACGAGTCGGGTGAAAATTAGGCCACATGGGCTCTAAATTTTTAGGGCGGAATAATTAACATACGTGGCCGACAAGACGCATAGCAAATCAAACGAGACGATCATATATGACAGTTAAAGCGTCAAACCGAACCACGTTAAGGGAAACATCAGAAAGTAAACCTGAGAAAACGGTTTAGACGACGTACAGTCGTTCGATTGCACGGCTATAGTCTGATTAACTGGGTGAACTAATATAGATCAATCAATCGATATGATGTGATTCGTCCTGGCTGCTTCGTTATGAAGCACGCCATCTAACAGTTAACTAAACGGTATACGGGAATGACGACGATGCGATTGACATGCATTTATCAAGCACTTGACGTTCATTTGAGGAATTATTCAAGTCAGATTCATATAATACACGTCCGCTCACTGTCCACCATAATGTTATCACCAACTCACCCGAACGTTATTGTTAGTTGCTGTCGTTCAGTTCTTTTTCTATAAAACCTTTTCGGTTACACCATTGTGTTATTAAATATATACTTTTATACATTTATTGTGTACGATCATATCATGACTACACACAACTTGTCATCCCTAATTATTTAACATGCAAGACTGACCTAACGAGATTTCCAACTATACACAAGTTATAACTATGATTCCACTGATCGACTCACAATAACCATGAAAGAAAAGGCTCTTTCCCGGTTACAACGAAAACCAGCGGTATCCAGACGAGTGTTTTCTTGTATGTATTATGGTAGGTATCAGTAAGCTGTTATGTTGGGTGCACAATTAAGTGAGGATCTTTTACCACTCGCTTCCTATCTATTTTCCACACTCACGGTATCATGGCGACAACAGTCAGGTAATCAACTTGTAACTTGCCTTTCATCTCGTCTACATGAGTTGTCGTGGTCAGAAATGGACAAACCCGATCCAACATCCTAAAGTGAGTAGGGTAAGCAGATTTTTAATAAGTGATAAAAGGTAATCCTAGATGTGGACAGCAGTTGGATCTAATGAACAAACTGTCAATGGGAGAAACTGAAAACTCTTTCATTTGGAACCGCTTGGCCAACCTCGGACCATGATGCCTGGTACTGACGTTCTGCATGATCCGGTTATACACCACTTTTACCCAAGACAACAAGTGTCATTCCACTGTCCCATACAACTTCTCTCCGGTTTCGCCCCTGTTAAGTACTTTCACTTCAGTTTGTTCATTCCACTAAGTTGCTTTCGTGCAACTGCGAAGCATTTGCCTTCTGGAGCAGCGGAACGTCTGTGTTCCCTAACATGTTTGTTCTTTGCTGTTAAACTCAGAACTCTTTGTTGAGAAGTTGAAAATTGAATCCGGATTAAGTATCTCAAATAATCTGACATCCCAAGAGGTCGTCAACACATGGTAGCATATTTTCACACGTTAACATACTTGTTCTAACAGACTGCATTAACTGTGTTGACTTTCCACGTAAAATGGACATGTCAACAGAATTGTCATTTTGACCTACCAAATGTTATTTCAGCCCGTAAACCCAAAAAAATCAATTTTTACTCTTGGTCAAAGTCGTGGTCCCATTGGTAACTAGATGAAACACCAATAACTGGTCAGTCGGTTGACATTCAAACAACCCTTCTTGGGTGTGAAGGTATTTCCAAGCTGGAACACCTGATATGAATTTATCGTGTTGGCCTCAATATTAGGCACATATTAACAAAAGAATGATTTATAAACATCTCGGGTTTTTGAGCAGCATTGAGATTTGGGATTGATGAATGACCCATGGTGCACTTGCCGATAAGTCAATGTCTGTTGAAGCGCGTTTGCTTCACGCTTGGTTACTTATGTCTAGGTTATATGTATGTTTCTATATTTTTGTTTCATATCGCAATACTGCTCCCTACTCATGTGTTCTTTTCCCCTTGTGAAATGAACATGTTTAAATGATTTTTTCTTTCCCTCTCAACACAATTAATAGCGCCTGACACAGAATCAAGTGTGCATGACCACTTCAAGTAACATCCAACATGTAAAATATAGACGCTGGCAATTAAGTGTTTAAACATTGTTCGTTGACAGTCATCCGCTGCTATACAGACTAAATCTCAAAATTCTACCCATCTTTCTAAAGTTTTAGTATAACACTATTGTGAAAACTGTAATTTCAGGGTAGATTTAAGAGATCCTGATCCTAACGGAATTCCATGAAGCAGAAACCTTAGAAGATGTAGACATATCAGTGGCGGTCACTCCCGTGGGACTAAAGAAAGGGAGCCATTTCGGCGTGGAAACAGTAAGAGTGAAACAGAAATCTTTAGACTGAACTACCCCCAGAAACGTGCCTACGTAACACAGGGAATAACCCCCCCCCGATTAAATATGCACTAATTATTTTGTAGTTAGCATGAAGTTTCAAGGCGACTCGCTTGTTATACTACGTTTGGCAGACTTCATACCTTAGATGAAACCCACTTGTGAAAGTTCTGGGGCTAGGCTGGATTCGGACCAGCGACGGAAACAGCTAGCTCAAACTCGGTAAGCGTTCTACCGCCTGAGCTAGGAAGCCACGGCGGGAGCTCGGAAATTTAACATTTGGAATCGGTTATCCGCTCGTCTCATTGTCTCAAATGAAATTCACCAGATCGTCCAGGGGATCGACTTTCCCGGCAAGAATAATTGATCGGTTCAGGCTTGAATCCACCAACGCCGCTGTTGAGCAAGAAAATTGTGTTACTTATGAGTAGTGTGGCAAATTTCTTAATTTAGTTGAGACCCGATGGCGAAAAAACGGCTTCGGCTGGATTCGAACTGGCGACATGTGACATTTCGGAAGTCACGGCGCGACTTTGTAGTTCGGATGGTAGAGCGCCTGACCTGCTCAGACAGGCTGGTTTTGTCGCTGGTTCGAGTCCAGCTGAAGCCCAGTATTTTGCAATTGGGTCACATCATCCGTTATCACTTTTCACATGAAAATTGTCCAGGTAGGCTTGTAACCCCAGCCGTGATAAGCCACGTGCTACCATAAACGTGAATAGCTAATATCCGCATTTTGCAACTTATAATTTGGATAAAGTGTTACACTTGCATAAATGTAACCAAGAATGCTGTCGTCAGAAGACGGTCAGATCATGGTTAGTCAACTAAGCTAGTGGCAACATTCTGGTCTGCAAGTAGTACACTTGAGCCAAAATATTAGAATGCCTCGCTGAATTTCTGACACATAATATGTTTTGAAATGTGAATCAAGTGAACTAGAAACATCACAAAATTCAGAGAAAGTAAGTTTTGATCAGAAATCGCGAATTCGTATGAGGTGAAAATAGGTTAGAATTGTTTCGAAAAAAATTAGGTACCCC